>QANZ01051063.1:24686-37362 GCA_003254925.1 Chamaecrista fasciculata | reverse complement strand
ATGTTCACACACAAAATGGTCTTGCTGAATCATTTATTAAGCGCTTTCAATTAATTGCTAGACCATTACTCATAAGAACAAAACTTCCCATTCATGCATGGGGGCATGCTATTTTACATGCTGCAGCACTTATACGCATTAGACCAACAACGTATCATAAATTATCCCCTATGCAATTGGCTTTGGGTCAGGAGCCTAATATTTCCCATTTAAGAATTTTTGGATGCGCGGTTTATGTTTCAATTGCTCCACCACAGCGCACCAAAATGGGCCCCCAACGAAGATTGGGAATATACGTTGGGTTTGAATCTCCTTCAATTATAAAATATCTAGAACCTCAGACAGGAGATCTGTTTACGACACGTTTTGCCGATTGTCAATTTGATGAAAATAATTTCCCAGCATTAGGGGGAGAAAAGAAACAGCTGGAACAACAAATTACTTGGCATGCACATTTATTAAATCAATTTGACCCTCGTACAAAACAATGTGAACTGGAAGTTCAAAGAATTGTGCATTTGCAAAATATTGCAAATCAATTGCCAAATGCATTCACTGACCCAAAGAAAGTGACCAAATCACATATTCCAGCTGTGAATGCTCCAATTCGTATAGAGGTCCCAGAAGGACCAGGAAATTCCATTGCAAATGGAAGTAACACACGCTGAAGCGTGGTAGACCAATCAGTTCCAAAGATAAGATTCCTCGAAAACGAAAAGGAGCAACTAAACTTGATGATAATGGTCAAGTCGAGGAAACCAGTACAATGAATAATAAAGAAGGCATATCTAATGAAATATCTCCAGAAGATATTCAGGTACCTGATAATGAAACAAATAATGAGATCTCGATAAATTACATTGATACTGGAAAGATATGGAACCGATGTGAAACTATTGTCGACAGTATTTTTGCATACAATATAGCGCTAGATGTTGTAAATGAAAATGAGGATCATGAACCGCAATCCGTTGAAGAATGTCAACGGAGAACAGATTGGCCAAATTGGAAAGATGCGATTCAAGCTGAATTAAACTCACTTAAAAAACGTGAAGTTTTTGGACCTATAGTCCGAACACCTGATGGTGTAAAACCAGTCGGGTATAGATGGGTCTTTGTACGAAAAAGAAATGAGAAAAATGAAATTGTGAGGTACAAAGCAAGACTTGTAGCTCAAGGTTTTACACAAAGACCTGGAATCGATTATGAGGAGACTTATTCTCCAGTGGTGGATGCTATTACTTTTAGATTTTTGATAAGTCTGGCTGTTAATAAAAGACTTGATATGCATCTGATGGATGTTGTTACAGCCTACTTATATGGATCACTTGATAATGATATATATATGAAAATCCCTGAAGGATTTAAAATGCCTGAAATATGTAAGTCAAGTGATCGAGGCTTATACTCAATTAAATTGCAAAGATCGTTATATGGATTAAAACAATCCGGGCGCATGTGGTATAATCGCCTCAGTGAATATTTACTACAAAAAGGGTACAAAAATGATCGGATTTGTCCATGTGTTTTTATAAAAAGATATGAATCAGAATTTGTTATTATTGCAATATATGTTGATGATTTAAATATCATTGGAACCCCTAAATGTCTTTCAGAAGCAGTAAAACTCTTAAAAGAGGAATTTGAAATGAAAGACCTTGGAAAGACAAAATATTGTCTTGGTTTACAAATTGAACATTTAAAAGAGGGGGTATTTGTTCATCAATCAACATATGTTAAACGGGTCTTAGAACGTTTTTACATGGACAAGGCTCATCCGTTAAGTACACCTATGGTAGTAAGATCACTTGACGTGACGAAGGACCCTTTCCGTCCCCAAGGGGAAGGTGAAGAACTACTTGGTCCTAATGTGCCATATCTTAGTGCTATTGGAGCCTTGATGTATCTAGCTAATGGCACAAGACCAGATATAGCTTTTTCAGTTAATTTGCTTGCAAGATATAGTTCTTCACCAACCAAACGACATTGGAAAGGAATTCAACATATTTTTAGATACCTTCGTGGAACAATTGATAAAGGTTTATTTTACTCAAATAAATCTAATTCATCATTAATTGGTTATGTCGATGCTGGTTATCTATCTGACCCTCACAAAGGGCGATCACAAACAGGCTATTTGTTTACATTTGGTGATACAGCTATCTCTTGGCGTTCAACAAAACAAACTTTAGCAGCTACTTCATCAAATCATGCTGAGTTACTTGCAATTCATGAAGCAAGTCGTGAATGTGTATGGTTGAGATCCATTACTCAACATATTCATCAGTCGTGTGGCCTGTCATCTCATGAGAAGCATCCGACAACATTATATGAAGACAATGCCGCTTGTATAGCTCAACTAAAAGACGGCTATATCAAAGGCGACCGAACTAAACATATTTCTCCAAAATTCTTCTTTACTCATGATCTTCAGAAAGATGGTAAAATTAATGTTCAACAAGTTCGTTCAAGTGATAATTTAGCAGATTTGTTCACGAAGGCGTTACCAACTGCAACATTTGAGAAGCTCGTCTATCGAATTGGTATGCGCCGATTAAAAGATCTTCAGTGATGTGATAATGAGGGGGAGATACGCGCTGCACTCTTTTTTCCTTCACCATGGTTTTGTCCCACTGGGTTTTCCTGGTAAGGTTTTTAATGAGGCAGCCTTTAATGCGTATCAATAAATCGTGAATATTCAAGGGGGAGTGTTATAAATAATTATGTTTGTGAATATTCACATTTGTCTCTTGGTATTCTCCATGTTTAGAAGTTTGTATTTTCCTTTAGTTTCTCTATGCACATGAATATCTTATCCTTTCATAATGTACATTAATTTAGATTCATCTCCCTTGTATATCCTTTAGCCTATAAATAGAGGCTTTAGGGTTTGATGTAACTAAGTAATTTCAGTGGATAATAAGAATTACACTCCTCCTACTTTTCTCTCAACTTTGAGTACTCTTATACCATATATTTTACAACAAATGGATTTTTTTTTATTCTTTAAAAACAGTTGTATTAAACTCTGTTCTTTTCGGCCAAAACAAAAAACTGTTCGTTTTTTTCCCCTTAGTTTTCTACATATCTATATGGTTTAAATCATCTAAAAATATCTATACCAACTTGGATAATTATTCATATTAAATCAAATATAGAATTTAAAAGAAAATGAGAGGGACCTTACGTACACATCATTTATTATCAGCTTCAATACGCCAAGATTTCTAAGGATGCAACTTGCACCTTCATGATGTAAAGAAACTTTTTGACATCATCATTCATCAGTACTTACAATTTTAAACCATTTTTTTTTTCAAATAAGTGGTTTCAATTCTGATCTTTATGTATAAAAAAATAGATCTAGCTGTATATTTTGTATCACACAAAAAAAATTCATTTATCATTTTTTTTATTAAAAAAATATGACAACAAAGATTTAAAGTTATACTAATTTTTTTTCAAAAAACAAATTTAATCATTGAAACCATACATATTTGCAATCCATATCGTATTCATAATATAATTCTAGAGTAAGAATTATAATATAGTAAAAGAAATCAAACAATAAAAAAAAAAAGGTAAAATCCATTTTGGTATCTTGTGATTAGGACTGAATTCATTTTGGTACACTAAAAGACGAAATTTAACACTTGACTATCTTGAGGTTTGCGCCGTTAGCACTTTGGTACCCTGTGGTTAATTACTTGTCAANGAGAGAGAGAGAGAGAGAGAGAGAGAGAGAGAGAGAGACAGAGAGAGAGAGAGACCGAGAGAGAGAGACAGAGACAGAGACAGAGACAGAGAGACAGAGAGAGAGAGAGAGAGAGAGACAGAGAAACATAGAGAGAGAAAGTTGATTGTGAAAATGGCAGGAGGATCATTTGCAGGCGGTGGTGTGGCAAAGGAAAGAGCCAATCAATATAAAGGCAGAGTCACTGGTTATGTCGTCATAACCTGTATTGTTGCTGCCACTGGTGGCTCTCTCTTCGGTTATGATATTGGGATTTCAGGTTTACTTCCTTCTTCTCATAATCCATTGTCTCTCTCTCTCTCTCTGATTCTGGGTTTTCATGCTTTTCTTTCTTTCCTTTTCTGGGTTCTTCTGGTTTTTTCTTTTCTTGAGGATTGATTGATTGAGGGGGGTTTTTCCTGATGCTTGAGGTTGTCTGAGATATGGGATTTCGAGTTCTGTGAATGAAACCTCAAAATGGGAATATAAATTTTGATTCTGGGTTGTCTGATGGAGATTCTAGTTTTCTTTTATCTGTTGTTTCTGCATTCTTTGTTGATTTTTTAACTGAGGTGTACAAAAGCCTTAAGCTTCCTTCACTGATTCTTGATGATGCAATTCCCAGTTAGAACTCATCTTCCCCAGATCTCAAAAAATTGAGTAGATGACCAATTTAGCTCATGGATTATGTGGGCCATGTTATTTTAGTCCTTGAACTTTTCAGATATTTGATTCAGTCTAAAAAATTCATAACTCCTCCATGGACTGAGTTGTATACTGTTCGATGTTCATGGAATGATTAACTTACAATGAGTCTATGAATTTTTCAAAACTAAAACAAATATTTCAAAAATGAGGGACTTGAATGACAGCGCTTGTATAATGTCGGACTCTCCTCAAACTCTTACCTGTACCGGTAAAGTTGTACACCCACATAGGATCTACTATGGTTTGCATCTCACTTTGTCTTTGACACGCCTATACTGCATATACAATAAACAGGGTATGCATATTAGAATGAGTCGTTTTATATATGCTGTTAGTATCTCTTCTTATCCATCCCTTCAAAGAATATTATAAAGGTATTGTCAACAATGCATTAAGTGGATGGTTGAGATGATATTTTTGAAGGTCATTTGGAAAGATAATTCATCATCATAATGAGTCATAGATATGGATTTCCAAAATGTGAACTCATTATCCAAATCATGGATATCCAAAATGTGAAGGTATAAAAAGTGTGCATTTTGCTTCCTAGATTTCCCCTCTTATGTTTGTTTGGTGTTTGGCAGGTGGGGTTACATCCATGGATGACTTTCTTCTGAAATTCTTCCCCAAAGTATACAGAAACAAAATGCACGCACATGAAAACAACTACTGCAAGTACAACAATCAAGGCCTTGCAGCATTTACCTCTTCTCTGTACCTTGCTGGTTTAGTTGCATCTCTGATGGCATCTCCAGTGACCCGGTTGTATGGACGGCGGGCAAGTCTGATCAGTGGCGGAATCAGCTTTCTTGTTGGATCGGCTTTGAATGCCTCTGCTGTTAATCTTGCGATGCTTCTCTTAGGTCGGATCATGCTTGGTGTTGGCATTGGATTTGGTAATCAGGTAACATCTTTCCCTACTTATCATTAGTTCCTATACATTTGCAAGCTTCTCTTACAGTAAATCATTTCCATTAGTGATCATGTGACAGAACATCTTGGATGTGGATTTTACCTGTGAAGTTTCATTTTCTAACGTTAAAAAATCAAACTTAACTAGAACTTTATGGTCCTCCCTCTTCAAAAGATCCTTTTCTGATAATCTCACTTTGTGATAGGTGATAATGTTTGAGTTAACAGGATAATCCATTTATGCATCTCCATGATTTTTCTTGAAGGCTATTCCGCTGTATCTGTCAGAGATGGCGCCAACCCACCTTCGAGGAGGCCTGAACATGTTGTTTCAGGTAGCAACCACTTTTGGGATTTTCACAGCAAATATGGTAAACTTTGGAACACAGAAGATTACACCATGGGGATGGAGGCTTTCCCTGGGTTTGGCTGCAGTACCAGCTGTTTTGATGACAATAGGAGGAATATTTCTTCCCGAGACTCCAAATAGCTTAATAGAACGAGGATCACTTGAGGAAGGAAGAAAGATCCTGGAAAAAATCAGAGGAACAAAGGATGTTGATGCAGAGTTCCAAGATATGGTCGACGCGAGCGAGCTTGCAAAATCGGTGAAGCACCCATATCGTAACATCCTTGAAAGGAAGTACAGGCCGGAGCTGGTCATGGCAATCTTCATGCCCACATTCCAAATTCTCACCGGCATAAACTCGATTCTCTTCTATGCTCCAGTGCTGTTTCAAACTATGGGATTTGCTGGGGATGCATCTCTCTACTCCTCAGCCACCACTGGAGGAGTTCTTGCATTCTCAACATTCATTTCTATTGCAACAGTGGATCGGTTGGGGCGGAGAGCCTTGCTTATCAGTGGCGGGCTGCAAATGATTACATGTCAGGTAAACATAAACAAGTTTTTACTCAACAAATAGCTAAAAAAGCTTACATACATAATTTACTCTTTTAGATAGGCTTTGAGGGTGAACTTTGGGGAAGAATGCTCAAATCCTTCATATTGCATATTGCAGAATAAATGATGAACAAAAAATACACTTCTATATGCATCATGCATTACTTCATAACCAACAGCATATTCCACCAGCATCCTAGAATAGGATCCAGAATTTTACTAAAATGGTGCAAACTTGCAGAGACAAGATTTCTTGTTACTGCAAATTTATAATACAACTGACTTTCATATTTCACATGAGCAGATAATTGTGGCCGTAATCTTGGGGATCAAGTTCGGAGGGTACCAAGAACTTTCCAAAAGCTATTCCATATTGACTGTAGTAGTGATATGCCTATTTGTGTTAGCTTTTGGATGGTCATGGGGTCCACTTGGATGGACAGTGCCAAGTGAGATATTTCCATTAGAAATCCGATCAGCAGGGCAGAGCATTACAGTTGCTGTGAATCTTCTGTTCACATTCATAATAGCACAAGCCTTCCTTTCCCTGCTCTGTGCTCTGAAGTATGGGTTCTTCCTCTTTTTTGCTGGGTGGATTACCATCATGACTGTCTTTGTTTTTCTGTTACTACCTGAAACCAAGGGAATCCCCATTGAAGAGATGAGTTTTATGTGGAGAAGACACTGGTTCTGGAAAAAAATACTACCAAGAGAGTCAGAAGTTGATTCCAGCTCCAAAGAAGGTGGTGCAGTTTGACCACCAGTGTATTATCTCAACTCAAATTCTAGAATAAAAATTATTACAATCATCAGCAGGATACATTAAGGTCAAAATCATGTAGAAATTATGTAACTTGAATGTATTAAACATGTCTCTTACGTTGAGGTGGTTCATAGTATTGCCCTATTACTCAAAAAAGGGCACCTTGCGTCTTCTGATCTGCAGTAATCAACTTCCAAATTATAGGTATCCGAGGCACGGGCAAAAATTCAATCAACCTGTGAGTGTGTGCATAGTTTCAATGTTGTTCTCCTTACGGCAAAAGGAGCCTTTCTAAACTGGGGTTTTAGATAATGTAGACGGCCTTCGCAGCTTTGAAGAGAACAATGCACCTTTGGGCAAATTCAAGTAGAGAACAATTTCGAAAAATATCATTTATTTTAGGCTTGCAGTTAAACCAGTTTTTATTGCCAGAAATTTATGACTAAAAATCAGAAAATAAGAAGATGCCACACC
Organism: Chamaecrista fasciculata; assembly: GCA_003254925.1. Classification (NCBI taxonomy): domain Eukaryota; kingdom Viridiplantae; phylum Streptophyta; class Magnoliopsida; order Fabales; family Fabaceae; genus Chamaecrista; species Chamaecrista fasciculata. The sequence continues at coordinate 29,868 of QANZ01051063.1, read as the reverse complement.
AAAATAAGACTGGAAAAGCAAGCTAACCACTTTTATTACATCAAGTTCAAGTTCTACAAGTACATTGGCGTAGATATATAACTACATAACAACCCCCAAGAGAACCAGACCCACCAAAAGAACAAACCCCTAAAACTAAAAGATACGACATCAAAATAAGACTGGAAAAGCAAACTACAATTTTATTGCATCAAGTTCTACAAGTACATTGGCGTAGTGATATAACTACGCAACACCCCCCAAGAGAACCAGACCCACCTAAAGAACAAACCCCTAAAAACTAAAAGATACGAAACAGCAGAGATCCAAACTTCCTCCCTTCCATATGAAATCTAAAAGCCTGCAAGCTAAGCGATACACACACACACACACATTATGTCAGGAAACTAAAGGAATTTACAGAGAGATTGTGTCTCAACCTCCTCCAACTTAAGAAATGAGTTAAAGCTACCTAACTGACTAAGCCCCCTTACAGGGACTAAGGATCAAATCTTCATCCTCAAAAGCTTACATGTATCCCCTTTGCCTTGTAACATTTTATCCTTCTGCCACACGCAACAGCCACCCTCATGAAAAAAAATAGAGGAAGCTCGCTGCGACCATGCGAAACCGTGTAGGTATATAGAAAGTAAAGAACTCCACGCGTCTCGAAGAACCAGTCAATTCATCACTAAAACAGAGAACAACGAAATCCAAGTAGTTTCCCGATCATCGCCTTGACAAATCATTCAAGCCGTAGCAACCGCCTCAAATCAGTGGTGGCGGCGCCGTTCTTCCCGAGGAATACCGGTACAGGAACCGAACTCGGAGGCGGCGATGCAACGAACGCCGATCCAGCATACCTCCCATTCTTCGAATCCCAAACCCTAACCTGCTTCTGCACCGTCTCGGCCGGGCCAGGACCTAACAGATCCGCGGATCCCAACACCAATCCGAGACATTCCTCGGTCTTCTTCGCGTTGTTGTTCACGTTAGGGTTCTCTGCAAGCGCGATGCGGCCATTGTTGTTATTCTCCGAACTCAACTTCTCGCCTCGCTTAAGGATTTTAAACTGGCCCATGACAAGATTCATGGCGGGAGCCGCCTTCTCCACCATGGATGATCGACCGCAGTGGCGCCTCCGATCACGATCATGCTGATCGGCCTGAGCGACGACGGGGCTTCGCTTCCGCCGGCGATTCTGGGAGGCACAAGAGGTAGGATTAGGATTAGGGTTAGGGTTAGGGTTACGGCTACGGTTTGGAGTAGAGTTTCTTCGTGATCTAGAGGATGATGATGATGGAGATAGGGTTAGGGCTTCATGGCGAAACCGATTTTGAAGGGGATCTTGAATGCGAAGAACTTCGGTTCCCATTTTCTTTTGGCAGAGAAGAGCAATTTGATCGATTTCTCGAAAATGAGTTTTACATGTTGATGGATTCTGCACCCCTTCTTATATATATAGAATCGCTGGCTTGGCGGTTTCACCGACTCTTGTAGGACGTTATCAACGTAATCATAAATTAATAACAATTAATAATAATCATTTGGTTATAAATAATTATGTTTGTGAATATCCACATTTGTCTTTTGGTATTCTCTATGCATAGAAGTTTGAGTTTTCCTTTACTTTCTCTATGTACATGAATATGACCTTATTCCTTCATTATGTACATTAAGTTGGTACATCTCCCTTATAGATCCTTTAGCCTATAAATAGAGGCTTTAGGTGTTGATGTAAAGTAAATGATATCAGTTGAATGAATGAACCACTCTCTCCTCCTACTTTTCTCTATTTTGAATATCCTTATTTCTTATATTTTATAACACATTTAACCGACATTTTGAATAGAAAATACAAAAAAAAAAATTAATAATTTTGATTATATGTTGATTTAATTTTTATGATTAGTTTTCTTAGATATTAATCTTGGTATCTTATAAGGATTTGAACTTTTTTTTTTTTTAAAGTATAAGGATTTGAACTTTGATTCTTATCGTCGGCGTGAAACTGTCGCGTAAGATGGACAAATTTTTATTTTGATTCTTATCGTCGGTGTGAAACTGTCGCATAAGATGGACAGATTTTCAATCTGTATGTTGCTTTGTCTCGAGTTAGGATAAAGGCAGGGATTAAGATTCTGATATGTAATACAGCCGATAACAGTATCCATAAAACAAGTAATGTTGTATATCGTGAGATTTTTCAGGGTTTGTGAGAAAGACTTTGGTTAATAGTAATTGAAGGATACTGCATTTTGATGTTATGTTTACAGCCTTTTGATATGATTTTAGATTGCATGGTTGTTCAATATATTTCACTTAATTTATTGTATTTAACTGATTAGAAATGCTTCTTACAACTATATGTCTATATGTATGAATGATGTTGTATCAAGTGTGAGTTTCTTTTGGATTTCAACCATTAAAGTTCTACATAAATTTTCTCTCTGAACATTGTATTACTATTAATAGATTGTAAACTTAGGTGATGTTGTTTATACTGACTGAGTATCATTATGATTTATGGCTGTGATATGTATTCTGATATAAACATTTTGCTAATAGTGGCACATAATTGGACATTGTATTACTTTGTTATTTTGTCAATAAGCACAACTAACCTTTTAAAATATATTTCAAAGTCATATGGGTATTGTTTTGTGCGGACATAGGCAAGGATTAAATTTCTCATATTCAAAACAGCATATAGCAATATGCATAAAGCCAACAATGTTGTATATTGAAAAATCTTTGTGTCATTGAAAAAGTTTTATCTTAATTTGAAGTGAAACATATTGCATTTGTTTGGGCTGTCTAAAGTTTTGTATATGTTTGTAGTTTTTGTGGTTGTATAATCGATGTTATTTATGTTAATGTAGTTTTACTTATTAAGCATGATATTTACAACTATATGTAACATTGATGTCGTATAAAGTCTGAATATTTTTTTTGAAACGTCTATAATATCTCAAAGACACAAATTGTAACATACATTGATCATTGTCCTTCATTAATTTAAAGAATAAAATGGTCGATGTAGGCCATATGTCAACTTATTTCTTTTATGCACATTTTAAGATTATATTGAAAGTTATTTATTGAACTAAAACTTAAATAAGTATTTACAAAGAAAAGTTGTCGCGCGTTGCGTGGGTCCACCTCACTAGTAATATAAAAAAATGTAATCATGGAACATTTGTAAGATCATTGTAATTGTTTATTTGGTTAAAATTCTATTTTGGTCCCTAATATTTATCCAAAGTTTCATTTTAATCCTTGTTCTTTTTGTCTCTTTTTTATCCTTAATGTTTTTTGAAAGTTTTTCATCATTGGTCCCTAACTATTGAATATGGTCATATATATTTCGTTCCAAACCCGAATGTGATTAAATCAAAGTTACGAGTTAAATTTGATGAGTTTTTTCTTTGTTGATGTCAAACTAAACATAAATAAAGCCAAAAAATGAGTCACTTGTTTCATGAATTTGGTCCTATCTCTCTCGTTTCAAGTCTAAGTGCAACGAAATCAGAGCTACAAGTTACTTTTGACGAGTTCATTCTTTGTCTAGTTGGGACCGTTAACAAATAAGGTCAAATAAAACTTTGAAAGTTAATATAGATGTTTTGACCAAACCTATTTTTTTAGTATTATTTGACCTCGTTTATCAACAGCCCTAATTGGATGGATAGAGAAAGAACTCGTCAAGAGTCATTTGTAACTCTGATATCGTTGCATTCGGACTTAAATTGAAAGATATATGACCAAATTCATGAAACAAGTAGCCCATTTTCGGGTTCGATTTGACTTCGTTTGCTAATGACTCGAACTAGGAAAAAAAGAACTCGTCAAATTTAACCCCGTAGCTCTGATTAATCACATTCAGGTTTGAAACGAAAAAGATGTGACTATATTTAATAGTTACGGATCGACCAATGATAAAACTTTTAGGAAACATTAAGGATTAAAACGGAACAAGAAAAATATTAAGGACCAAAACGAAACTCTAAATAAACATTAGAGACCAAAATAAGTTTTGGACCTTTCTATTTTTTTAAGAGTATTTAAGTGAGATAAAAGTCCTCATAAGTTTTCTAATATATTCCCACTGAAGATATCAACACGGTGAACTCCAAAAGCAAGGTATGTGGTTCTAAAACTCTTATCGAGGTTAAGGAGGATTGTTATACAATTCCTAATTGAAAACATAACGGAAGGAGACTTACCTTTAATTAGTTAGTCAAATTCTTAATGAAGGAAGTGTATGTGAAATGTGAAAATTAGAAGGGCACTAATTGTGTTAGGGTTTTGGATTATATATATATATATAAAAGTATGGATAAGGGTGAGCACGAGCTGAATTGAGGCGGACTGAGGGAAAATCCCAGCCCAACCCGCACATTAATCTTCGGGTTGGGTTGGGTTGGGTTTTGCATTTTTTAAAATTCAACGCGAACCAACCCAATCTGCAAAACTGCGGGTTGGGTTGAATCTTTTTCTTTTAATAACAAAATAACACATTCTTTTTCAACTTCTTAGGCAAAGTGCATCATATATAATATAAATCAAACCAATAATTTGGTCCTTGAAAGATTAAAATATACAATTTAGTCCCTAAAAGATCAAAATGGTATACTTTTTAGTCCCTGAAAGATTAAAACGGTATATTATTTAGTCCATAAAAAGGACTAATTAGTATACCATTTTGATTTTTCAAAGACTAAATTATACATTTCAATCTTTTAAAGACCGAGTTGTTAGCTCAACGATCTTTCAAGGACCAAATTGTTAGTTTACTCTATAATATATTATATATATTAGTAATTAATTATAAAAATATGTATATTATATATATTTGCGAGTTCGCGAGTTGGGTTGGGTTCATAAACCTCCAACCCGTAGGTGTGCGGGTTGAGAATTTTGAACACAACCCAACCCCGTGACTACGGGTTGGGTTGGTCTTTGCAGGTTCGTGGGTCAGGATGTTCACCCCTAAGTATGGAAATGGGTTGTGGTTGATTCGTAAGAGGTATGCACTAAACAAGAATAAGCGTGTGGTGATGGTGACCTAGTACGTATCTAAGAACATATCTTGAGGTGTTAAGATTTGGTGAGAGATATTCTGATTATAAGTGGTTTTTTAGTGACATTTGACAAAGTAGATACAACTAATAAATATGAGTCATTGGGGGGGGGGGGGGGA
>QANZ01051063.1:275-24490 GCA_003254925.1 Chamaecrista fasciculata | reverse complement strand
AAAAAAAAATATCAAAATAATATAAGCTAGAAAAAAAAACTCACCCACAAAGGGGAAAAAAGTGAATTAACTAGGTCGATCTAATGGATTATAATTGTTCTAACAACTCTTTTTTTTTTCGCAGATATTGTATTGTCATTAAATATGAGATTTACAAAGTTTTTAGACATTTCTTTTGTCAAAAGAAGAATATTTTATTTATCATAAAAATTACACGTGATTATTCAACAAAAACATTTCGTTTCATTCATCAAAGGTTTCTTTTTTGAAAGGCTCGACCTTTCCCTACTAGATTATGTAACCGAAGATAAGATACTCCCATCTCAGCATAGATTGTCAATTTTATCCCCAATTTTTTTTTGTTATTTTGGTTCTTTGACTAACTTCTTTAAAAAAATTAACGACAGACTGCATCTTGTTTTTTAATCTGAGTTAGAATTTGAGTTTCTTTTTTTATCAATTTTACATTACATATCATTAGCCACGTAAATTAGCCACGTAAATTCTGTTGTTAATATTTGGCTAAAGTAAGAATAAACGGTAAAACTAACAAAACTATTAAACTTCAAGGACAAAATTAACTATAAAAAGAAATTGAGAATAAAACTAAATGTAAACTTTTGAAACGTAATTAGTACTTTTGTCATGGTTTATAATATAGACCAAAGAATCCACAATTTATACATTTTTGAGAGAGACGAGTCCCAAACCCATCAACTCAACATAAATGGGCTATGTTGGAAGTTTGGAACTTCACTATTCATCACTCACTTTAACATAGCTTTGGGTTTACCCAAAAACGGAACATAGTCTTGAGAGTTCTTAAGGGGCTATTTCCAACAACAAAAACTGTGTTTTTCTTCAATATTAATTATCTATATCACAAACATCCAATGGGGTACAAGAATCGTCTTCACTCATTGCTTTCAACAAGCCCCCATTTTTAGAAATCTTTGGTCTACAATTTAAAAAAATATAGGATATATGTTTGATTCTATTTTTCATAAATAATAGTTTAGAATAGTTCTTCAAATTATTTTTAGAAAATAAGAAAATAAGAAAATTTGTTTGAAAAATTTAGTTTCAAAAAATGGTTTTGAAAATAGAAAAACAAAAAATTTGTTTGATAATTTGAAGGTATTCGCCAAGAAAATAAATTATCTAGTTGTTGATGATGGATTAGGGAATTTTGCCAAGAGGAAGGAAAAATGAAAAATTTCTCCATAGAAACCTAAACAAAAAGGAAAAATGTTTAGCTTGCTTAAACTTGAATTTTTTCCAAGAAGATTAAAAACAATTTATTGCAAATTTGCCACTGCACATTTTTTTTCCTTGGTTTTTAGAGTTCAAAACAACCTTAGATAGATTTTATATTTTTATTCTTCAAGTTTTAAAAATCATTTAATTTTTTTAGATTTAAAATCAATTTTTTTAAAAAAAACATGTTATTAACATATCCATATATTCTTGATAATACAAAATTTAGAATCTTAAATTACCATCAATAATACCTTAACCATTTATAGTTTTAGACTTGAGAGTATTTTTAAATGATAATCTCTTTCTTTGCTTACAAAAAAAATGTCTACTTAATCTAACTACAAACTTGAGCATTTGTATCAAACCTATATTTTTTGTCTCAGTTTAGGTTTGTTCACACCTTAAGGGTTATAAACATGAAAATAGTTGAATAATGACATGTGTAAGGAATATTAAGAACCTAGCAAGAAGTGAAGTATTTTATGAATTGAGATAGGAATTTTTCTTTTTCTTTTTTTTTTTTCATTTTGGTGGTTCCAAAATGGTGGGGTGTACTATTGGAGATTCCTAAATCAAAAAAGTTGGGTAAGCATTAAGCAAAGACGATATGGGAGACTCATGTTTCCTTTTTATAAAGTTTTGTAAAGCCATCTTAATTTATGGATGAAAGAATGAGGATGACATCTGACAAGACTCTGTTGGGCTCTATTTATCAACTCTCACACTTTGTCTAGCCTCACTTTAATTTCTTAAAAGAGAAGTATTTTTTTTTTTGTAAAATTGAAAAAACGGTGAAAGAAATAGATAAAAAAAAAAAACTAAACATCAAGACCTAGTGGACGTGAGGTGCCTTCCCGGGTGGAACAATCACCATCGGTGACCGACCTAGAACTGGGCAAAGCTAAACTACTATGTACATCATCAACAATCATGAATGGACAGAAATTATCAAACGAACAATTAAAGACATCCCTATATTTACCAATCCTACAATTAATTGTGTGAATAGCGGAAATCGGCGAGACCATAGTGTTCCTCCAGACCCTGTCATTCCGTAGCTTCCAAATGACGACAAGACCAACCAGCACTGTCAACCAATCCTCATAATTCGTCATAGGCTGTTTCTTCCACCTGCTAATCCAAAATCGGAGCCATTTTTGTATAGTATGAAATCTCTTTGTGCCTAATCTGACGGAGACACTAAGACTAAACCACACAGCACGAGCAAAGTCACACTTGAGAAAAACATGGTCAACAGTGTCATCATTGGATCCACATAATGTGCACCCACCATCACATCTGAGATGATGAGCCCTCAGGTTTGAGAAGGTCGGGAGAGCATTATGCCAAATTTTCCAGGCCAGGATTAGGATCCTCATAGGAGCCTTCGTCTTCCAGAAGTCTTTCCATGGAAAGTGAGGAGGTAAGGTATTGCCATTATCCGGATGGTGAGACCTAAACAGCATAGCATAACCAGCAGTTGTGGTATACGACTCGGTAGCAACAGGAGTCCATATAAGACTGTCAAGTTGGTTCCTCTCTGGGAGAGGGCCACGGAGAATACGTCTGATATCATCATCAGAGCAAACAAGCTTCAACTTATCTATATCCCAAGTATAGGAGTCATACCGCAACAAATCACTAACTAGGATCCCCGTAGGTTGTCCATGACATGCTGACCCCAAAACTTACTCCGTATATCGACCCGATCACCTCGTCCGACCTTCCATCTAACGTGATCAGTGATAAGGTGAGAGTTGAGACGCACTCCTTTCTAGGCGAGAGAGGCCTTAGGGCCAGATTTAAATTGGAAATCAGAATAGGGTACAATATACTTGTTATGAACCCAAGCCGAGACAATTGAGTCGGGTCTTTCGATGATCCTCCAAGTATGTTTAGCTAGCAGTGCCTCATTGACCAAAGCAGTATCACGAAAGCCAAGACCTCCCAACTTCTTTTGTTTAAACAAAACACCCTGGTTGAGCAGATGAGTACGAGGCAGTGTAGTCAAGATCTAGATTTAGATTATAAGATCTTACGATCTTGCAAGGCAAGATCTAGTTAAATTGGGTGTAGGATCATTTTTTTAGCAAGATCGTGATAGGATCGCTATTTTGCACGTAAGATCGTAAGATCGTACGATTTCACCAATCTTATATTTTTTTTAAGTGTTTTTTAAAAAAAAAGGTCCAAAATGTTGCTTTTGGGGACTTTTTTTTTTCAGGGTCCGAAATGCTCCATTTTAAACACCCAAAAATTGAAAACTATAAGCTTGTTGTTCGAATGTTGAGCTTAACTTGTAGTTCTTTAGGATATGAACGTAATTGGAGTAGTTTTGAGAGGGTAAGAAACTTTAAACATGACTTTTTTTGTTTACAAATCTTATTATTTTATTCTCTTTATATAGTTAAGTTAATTATTTATAACCATTGATTATTTAGGTTCACACGAAGAGAATGAATCGTATGATTCAAAAAAAGATGAATAAGTTGGTCTATGTTATATTTAATAAAAAATTTAAAGGGAAAAGAACTATAAGCGAGCTTGACAACATAGAAGATCTTTTTTCTGATGATGAATGAATCACTGAGAATAATGAAAAAAGAGATTAAGACATAGAATGAAGTAGAAGACGAAGCCTTTAAAGTTCAAAAAGTAGAAAATGTTGAATCTCGCGGCACTGTTGATGATTTGGAGATTCTAGTGGATGAAATAGAAATGGGAGACATTGATGATGATGATTTTGATGTGTGATATATGCTTGGATGAACTTTTTGATAATAATGTTCTAAATTTGTAACATTACTCGTGGTTGTTGCCTTGTTTTTGTTAATTTTTGACTGAATTTATGATAAACTTTTTAGACATCTTGATAATTAGCTAATTACATGTTGAGACTATAAATTAACGATGTTGGATAAAGATCTTGAGACATGTTATAAGATGAATTTATGACTTATGAATATATATATATATATATTCATAGATAGATATTAGTAATTGTTTATATAATTTATATAATAATTTTTTAAGGAAATTCATAAGATCTTACGATCCTCGATTCTATCTTGCGATTCGATCTATCTTATACCTCTTCCGATCTTGAGTAAGATCTCGATCTTGACTACATTGGTACGAGGTCGATCACCTTTGAAACCCCAGAAGAAATTAGTCATTGCACTGTTGATAGAATTTGTCACCCGTTTCGAGGCCTGGAAACAAGAGAGTTTGTAGACAGGATCAGATTGCATAATGGACTTAATTAAAGTCAGTCTTCCTGCATGAGAGAGTAATCTGATTTTCCATCCTGCTAATCTGTTATGGATTTTATCCACTAGATCATCAAAGTTCTGTTTGAAGTCTTGTCTATCATCCACGAACACCCCCAAATATTTCCCAAGCTTAATCGAAGTAGAAACACCAAACAAGGCAGACGTGGAAGACTTCAGATTCGATGGAGTGTTAGGGCTAAGAACCATGTTGGATTTCTGAACATTAACAGCCAACCCTGCTCTGCCACATAAATCATTAAGAGCATTCTTAAGGTACGTAGTGGCAGTCAGGTCATTCTTGAAGAACATAACCAAATCATCTGCATACATAAGGTGAGAAATGGAAGGACCACGTCTTGCAAACTGGATCCCTTGAATCTTTTTATCCTTTTCCGCATCACTCAATATGCAAGACAAAACATTCATACAAATGATAAATAAATACGGAGACAACGGGTCCCCCTATCTAAGTCCCCTGTTGACCTTGACTTGCGCAGAGATTTGACCGTTCAGCAACAAGGAGAAGGAAGGGGAGGTGACACAATGCATTAGATAATCAATAAACTGATTTGGAAAATTTAGGCGTCTCAATACTACAGCTAGGAAATTCCAGTTGAGATGGTCATAAGCTTTAGCCATGTCAACTTTCAAAGCTCCCCAACAAGACTTCCATCTTCTGGCATTATGAATGAAGGACATGAGTTCCGACGTTAAGAAAATATTATCTGCAATCAATCTGCCCTTGATGAAAGCATTCTGGTACGGAGAGATAAGGTCATCCATGAAATTCTGCAATCTGTTAACCAGGACCTTTCAAATGATTTTATAGATCACATTGCACAACCCGATTGGCCTGAAATCTTTGAATGTCTCAAGAGAATCACATTTCTGAATGAGTGAGATAAAAGTGGAGTTATCGTCGAAAGATCAGCTCTACCCTGAAAAAAGTCTCTTACAAGGTTGAAAATATTTGTTTGCATAAAAGACCAGTACCTGTGGTAGACCGCCGCTGGGATGCCGTCAGGGCCAGGGGCTTTGTATGGTTTCAGTTGAAAAACTGCCAACTTGACTTCTTCCATTGTTACATCCTTGATCAGGTCCAGGGGCTCTGTACATGATGGAATTTTTGAGTTGCTTAACATTTATTATTTATATTATTTTTTTTATCAATTAAGTAATTAATTTATCATAACTTTAAATAATATAGTATCCAGTGTCTTCTTTAGTTGTGGTAATCAGTGATTGGTCATATTATCTATAGCTTTGCTCTTATCGGTAAAAAACGTCCAACTCACAGTTTAGAAGTACTCTCTCCGGTTCTATATANTATAGTGATAGTATTAAGGAAATGATTAGTTCACCTAAAATGAAGAGAAAATTGAGATAAAAAGACTAAATTATCCCTATTAAATTTCTTGGGAAATGCTTATTCATTTATGACNGGTAAATGCACACAAATTAAGGAAATGATTAATTCACATAAAATGAAGAGAAAAATGAGATAAAAAGACTAAACTATCCCTATTAAATTACTTGTGAAATGTTTATTCATTTATGACTCTACTATATATAATAGGAATAAAATAGTAAAAAAATAATTAATGTTCTATTGAATTTGTAAAACATCAAATATTTTGGAACAAAAAAAGTTTTCCAAAACATCAGATATATAGAACCAGAGGGATATTAGTAATTATCCCATTAAATTATTAATACAAAAAGTTAATTTGAGATGGAGTATTTTGTTTGTGTATAAGCTGCTATGAAACTTGAACACTTCGTTTTGAGAGCGTGTCATTATATTAGACATGTGTCCATGTACGACATCCGTGCGACACCCATACAATATAGATTTATAAGTTTCGAAATATAAAATCAAATTTTTATGACTTTAAAATGACAAACAATAATAAATAATGACATATATTATGAATAGATGTTGTAGTTTTAAAAGTTTTCAGAAAAAAATTATCGATTTTCAATTATTTATATATATAAATATATGTCGTGTCGTGTCATATAATTATATAAATTTGGTGAGTCGATGTGTCCGTGTCAATGTACATGCTTCATACTTCATAGATAAGTTAACAACTATGAAACATGAACACTGACATAGACAAAGAACACGACACAGATATAGACATACCGACACGCTAAAATTTAAAATTATACGACACGACACGACATATATTTATATATATGTAAATAATTAAAAGTTCATAAAATTTAATCAAAATTTTTAAAAATTATATATCTATTCATAATATATATCATATGTGTCATTATTTCTTAATGTTTTTCATATTAAAATTATAAAAAATTAATTTTTTATAATTTTAATATGAAAAAAAATTAAGAAATAATGACACATATGATATATATTATGAATAGATATATAATTTTTAAAAATTTTGATTAAATTTTATGAACTTTTAATTATTTACATATATATATAAATAATTGATATCAAATAATTGATAATTTTAAAAGTAAAATTATTTCAAATTTCGTAGATCTGCTTGTGGTGTGGGTGGATCAGTCGAAAATGGATTTTGGACGAAGGTCTCTGCTGGTCGGACTGTTAAACGGACGACGGCGGCGCGTGTGTATCGTTCTAAAGTTGTACCGGCGAACCGTAAGACGGACGACGATGGGTGGTGGTGCTGGTTATCGTTTTCAGTGCAGAACCTGGTTTTTCGTGTACGTCTCTGTTTCTGGCAGATTTTGTGTAGTGTTCATTGTAGGAATGGAGATGATTGAAGATAGTGTTGCTTGGTGGAAGATTGTGGCCGTGGACTGGGCCGTTCGAAGAGCCTCAGCCTGTGTGATTCGGAGGAGTAAGATCTCGCCTTCAAGTGGCTATTTTTCTAAGCTTTTTCCACCATTTGAGGTTCGTTCTCGTTTCGCTTCTCTCATTATGTTGGGGTTGTTGTTCTTCTGCACTTTGGTGATGTCTTGGGGGTTTGGTTAAGGGTACAAGAACTCTGAAGATTTACAAGATTTCCAATATAGTGTGACTGAATTTAGGAAAATGTCTATGATTATCTGTGCATTTTCGTTCAATCGAAGAGGTTTTACTGTTGTCTACTTCATTCTCCTCCTGTGTCATCGAAAATTTGCTGTTATTGGAACTTTTGGGTATGGATTCTCCTTTTTTTTTTCTCGCAACTACTCTCTACTTTGGATTCAAGATGACTATGGGGCGAATTTCTTAGTGTCTGTTACTGTTACTGATCCTACTTTGGCATTATTTGAATGGTGGTGTCATGTTGGGGATAAGAATGTTCTTAGTGTCATGGGCTCTACTACCCTTCCCTTGAAGTTACACTGCTTTGGTTGGCCTTTGATGAGTTCTACAGTTGTGAATGATGGATATTTGGCGGTTTTTTCAGATTTTGATTTTGTTCTGGTTTTGGACATACTGTTTTGGTGGTGCGATATGTGTTGTATGATTGGCCTTTTACCAGATGCTACAGTGATGTGTCTCTTGTGAAAAAACTATGACTCCTTTGATGGAATGAGGGGGGTGGTCCCAAAGTGGCCCCCCAGGGCGCCATGAGGTTCCTAACCTGGAATTGTCGAGGTTTCTGGGCCACCTCGACAAGTAGACGCCTTCGCCGTTTAGTCAAAGACAAGAGGCCAGAGGTTGTTTTTTTGGCTGAAACTCTTTGCCCGGTTGATCTTACTACTAGACTTTTTAATTCTGTTGGGTTATGCAATATTGTTGGGATTGATCCCCAAGGTAGGAAAGGTGGTCTTGTTTTGGCTTGGACTAAGAACTTGAATATGACTGTTGTTGACATGAGTCCAAATTGGATCCATGTATCGTTTATGAATGATAATGGTGTACTTTCGTATGTGACCTTTGTCCATGGGTTTCCTAGATTGGAGTTACGCTATGTTTTGTGGGATTATCTCAGAAATGTGGCTTCTACCATATCAGGTCCTTGATGATAGTTGGTGACTTTAACCAAATAAAGGATGCTACAGAAAAAAAACAGCAAGAACATGAACACAAGAGGGGCACGGGCGTTCCTAAATCTTATTAAGGAATTGGGTTTGATTGATTTCATCCCTGCTGGGCTATGGTTCACATGGTGCAACAATAGAGATGGAAATGATAGGGTGGTGGAAAGGCTGGATCGGGTTCTGTTCTCACCGACCTGCCTAGATACTTTCCCTCATTTGTTTGCTGAAGCACTCACTATCTCATCATCTGATCATGCGCCGATTCTTGTGACCACAGACAGGAGTATCTCGACTCGTGGTAAACCTTTCAGATTTGAGGCCATGTGGCTGCATGAAGGGGCTTGTGATCTCACTGTTAAAAATGCTTGGAATTGCTGCTTTCTGAATTCTAGCTCTTTGGCAGTGTCGACAAAACTTGCCAGAATTAGATCTGATCTACAGAACTGGAACAAAACTGTGTTTGGACATGTTCAACGTCATATCTCCCAGCTTGAGAGAGACTTTTCTCACATTCAGAACCTACTACTCTCAAAAGACCCTGCTTTACCTGCTAGGGATCTGACTTTTAAAGAATTGGAAATCAGAGTGGAGCTGGAAAGGTGGTATGAGAGGGAAGAAATCTTCTGAGCTCAGAAATCGAGACAGATGTGGTTGTTACAGGGAGACAGGAATACAACATACTTTCATAATGTGGTTCGGAAGAGACGAGCACAGAACAAGATCCACAGAATACGAGGACCTGATGGTACGTGGATTGAGGAGTATGACGCTATAGAAAGAGAAGGGGGACGTTACTTCGATGGCATTTTCTCTAACAATGACATTGCCCCGGATAGAAACTTGGAGGCATGGCTACAGGGTATTTCGTTACCTACAATCCCCCAAACAGCAGTTAGGGATCTCACCAAACAGGTTACTCTGGAAGAGGTGAAGCTGGCTGTGTTCCAGCTAAAGCCTTACATAGCTCCGGGTCCGGATGGGGTCCTGGTTGCGGTGTTCCAAAGGTATTGGGAGTTTATGCAGAATGACATTTTGAATCTTGTTAGAGATTTCTTTGCAGGCACCTGTGATCTCGGAGATATCAATTCAACTTTCATAACTCTTATCCCGAAGATAGAAATGCCGGAGACTTTCAGAGACTTCCGACCCATTAGCCTCTGTAATGTCATTTATAAGATTATTTCTAAAGTTTTTGTGAATCGACTTCAGCATCTCATGGACATGCATATCTCCCCTTATCAGAATGCTTTCATTAAAGGTCACCTGATCTCAGATAATAATTTTTTGGCTTCTGAAACAATGTTGGTTATTCATAGAACGAAAAAAGGTAAGTCGACCTGGGGGGCTCTTAAGATGGATTTGGCCAAAGCTTATGACCGGGTGGATTGGGCATTCTTGGAAGCAGTCCTTAAACGCATGGAATTCCCATAATTGTTCATCAGAGGTATCATGAATTGTGTATCAACTGCCAGTTTCTCGCTGCTGTTGAATGGTCAAATCTCTGCTGATGTTAATGTTCGTCGGGGTCTCAGGCAAGGTGATCCTCTCTCACCCTATCTTTTTATTCTCTGCATGAATGTGTTCTTTTGCCTGATGGAAGATGCAGAAATAGGTGGTAGTTGTCAGGGAATCAAATTCGCTCGGAGTGGTTCGTCGATTTCCCACCTTTTATATGCCGATGATTTAATTCTCTTCTTTAGAGCTAATAATGCATCCCATCATTTTTTGAAGAATACGCTAGATGCCTTCTGTCAAAAAGCTGGTTTGAATATTAATGCCCAGAAGTTAAACATGGTTTTAAGTCCCAACACTCCTAGGGCTTTGAAGGATGATCTTAGCCATTTGTTCGGGGTTGAGGCAACAAATAAGCTGGGGAAGTATCTGGGGGTCTATGTGGATGACAAGCAAGATCTGAAACATAACTTTGATGACCTACTTCGGAAAATTAATAACAGGTTTGCTGGTTGGAAGAGTCAGTTGTTGTCGCAGGCTGGAAGGGTCACCTTGATCAAATCGGTAATTCAGTCGGACCCAGTCTACAAACTCTGTTGTTTTCAGGCACCGAAGAGAGTGACAGAGGCAATAAATGGGGCCATGACTAATTTCTTCTGGGGTTTTAAAGGTGACAAAGCGAGGACCCATTTACTCAACAAGCAAATACTGTTCAGATCGAAGTATGAGGGTGGTCTGGGGTTTCGGGATACTAGTCTAGTTAATAAGGCTCTGTCGGCAAAACATACTTGGAGAATTCTCAACAATCCGCAATCTGTTGTTGGCTCATGGGTCAGAAACAAGTACCTCATTCCTCATACTGATTTTGCTAAGTCGTGGTAATCATCCGTGTCAAGGCAATATTAGCAACTCAAACTTTCCTTGGAAGGATTTCTGGAAGACGAAAGCTCCGATGAGAGTTTTGCTGACTGTTTGGAAGATATATAATGATGATGTTCCTACCTTCACGAATCTGAATCGACATCATCTGCGCTGTGAAATTGTTTGTCCGTTGTGTGGTGCCACTGACGATTCCACCTCGCACACTTTCTTGCTTTGTAGCTTTGCGAGAGCTGTTTGGTTTGGGTTGCCGATTACCTACAAGTATCATCCGAGGAATTGTACTTTTCGCACTTAGTTGACTAGTTGGATCATTCGTTGGAGGCGCAACAAAGAACGGTTCTCGGAGGCATGGCTCACTATTCTGGTAGGTCTTGATGCTCTTTGGTTTTGCAGGAATGGAGCGGTTTGGAGGAACACAAAGCCAGACCCCTTATCGGTCATCAAGACTATCCAATCTTCTGTTTCGTTTTATATTAATGTTTTTGATTGTGTATTATCCTCTGTTACTTATGATGATAAAACTTTTGAGTTTTTACCGTCCTCAAGTCATGATGCTAGGGGTTCCGAGGTCCAAAACGCTGGGCCTGATGTCCCTTAGATTCATGACTCAAGAACGTTTGGTTTGTACTCCTTCACCGTTTTTTATATATCAAAAAAGAAATTAAAACCAATGAGGATGCTTTTGAAATTTGACCCAGTCTAAGGCTAATCCTAAATCCCAATGCTGCTTTTTCTCCTTAAAAGTTGTGTTTTTAGCAACTCTAGGCCACACGCTCACTCAATCACTAATCATTAATCACTGGTCACTAATCACCTTATAAAAAAATCACTAATCACTAATCACCATGCTTATCTTAATTATTATCAACTTGATATATATTGTTTTATTTTTGTTAAAAATAAGTATTCTATTATGATCAAATAAATTCATCCTTTCAATGTACACGAGTATATTCATTTTTTTTTTTTGGCCTGAAGTAAATATTCAATTTTTGAAAATATAATTTTTACTCTTTAATTCATAAAAGTTATGAATTAATATGTTTTAATTATTTAATTTTATAATTTAGTTCTTAAAGATATATTTACGAGATTAAAATATATTATTTTCACACTTTTAATAATTAAAGTGTGTGAATTAATCTTTCAATAATTAAATTGTTATCCCGTATATTTTTCAAACACAAAATTATTTACTTCTTCTAAAATGTATCAAGATTATACCAAAGAAACAAGTTCATTTTTCTTATAACAAAAAGCACTTAGATTACAAATAAAAGAGAGAAACTTTTTTATATTATTGTCACATGAAAAACACTATAAAAACAAAATAACAAACACATGAATTAAAATATCTCTTAGTCCCCTCTAAATATTGAGTGAAAAACTTTGTGCTTTTTCTTTTCACGGTTTGTTGAGTCAATAAAAAATTAAAAATCTATGGCCATATGCCCAAATTTACTTGCCAATATATGCCATTTTTGGATTTGTGATACTAAATAATGTAAAAAAAAAAAACATAAAAATATTTGTTACAATTGAGTCACTTTTTAAAAATACGTTTCGTTTGAATAATTGTACAATTAAAAAAAAATAAATATTAGAAAAAGATGAGAAAGTTAGATGAAAATGGTATCTCACAAATAAAGATGTTTTGTGTGTGTGTGTGTGTTTTGTGTTGTCACGGGAGGAACGTAAAGTAGGCTCAGAGCAGTGGATCTTTCCAAAAGCATAAAAAGTATGATAACATGACCAAAAAATTCAATACTTTTATTTTGGGTAAATTATACTTTGGTACTATGTAGTTTGGTCATGTTTCACTTTGGTACCCTGTGGTATTCTCCGTTAACACCTTGATACTCTTTTTGAGCTATTTTGTAATTTTAATTAACCATAACAAATTTTGAAAAATTACATATTAACCCCCAATATTTTCAGAAAATTACAAACAGGTCCCTAGATACATATTATCTAAGGATTAATATGAAAACTATAAAAAAAATTTAGGACTATTTTGCAATTCTAACTTTTGTCCTATATTCTTCAAAAATTGTGTTTTGACCCCAAAAAATTTTAATAGTTTTCATTTTAGTCCCTAATAATAAATATCCAAGGACCTATTTGTAATTTTTTGAAAATATTGGGGTTAATATGTAATTTTTGCAAATTTTATGGTTAAAATGACAAAATAACTCCAAGAGCGTACCAAAATGTTAACGGAAAATACCACAGGCCAAAGTGTCACTTTTTAAACCACAGGGTACCAAAGTGAAATATGACCAAACCATAAGGTACTAAAGTGTAATTTACCCTATTTATTTTTATAATTTTGTATAAATAATTTTATTATTTATTTTTTAAAACTTATTTTAAGAATTACATATTATTTTTATTGAGTGAAATAACTTTTTGGTCCCTGAATTATTCAGGCACCGTGGATTTGGTCATTGTGTTTTTGCGAGTGTATAACTAAGCCCTTGAAATTTTTTGTCTTGTTGCAATCAGGTGCTTTCGTCATCTTGTCGTCCCAAAAAAAAGTGACATATATTATGTTGGAATCGTTACCTGAAAATAAGAGAAACAACTACACAAGATAAAATTGTTAGTAAAATAAAGTGTGTGGTCTTAGGCTGAGGCACAGATATCTCGCTTTCTTTAAGGTAATTCACGCCTCCCACGGTTGATTTAGTCATATCACCCGGTGCAGTGAGTACACTGACGCGTTACCTCCAGGATACAACAGCCCAGTACTCGTCTGTTTGATCTATCACCTCTACACAAAGGTGATAGATAGGACTCTCACTCCCACACCATTTCTCAATCCAAATATATAATATCACATATGTATGTTTCTTAGAATTTTTCCACTATAATATTTCACTCATATCACTCTATCTTACTCATATATATCATCTCTCACATATATATATATATATATACTAGAGGCTTTGCGACGCAAATATGTATGTAAAATAAATGAGGGACTAAATCGTTAACTCAGTAAAAAAGAAATGATCAAATAATAATTTTTCTCTTATTATTAATTTTGTACTATAGTTTTAAAATGTGGACGACCAGAAAGGAGTGGAGCCATATAATATAAGATATATATAAAATCCCTTTTCAATCCGTACCTAAACCCCATGCCACACCTATATATATATATATACTAGGGGCTTTGAGTACTCTAACATACATGTAAATATATATGTAAAATAAATTAGGGACTAAATCCTTGACTCAGTAAAAAAATAAGGACTAAATAATAAGTTTTCTCTTATTTTAATTACATGTAATATTTGTATTTTAGTATAAATGAGAGGAAGGCTCCACCCACATATAATATAGTATAGATATATATTACTAAATTACATTCATAGGCATTTCAACGTGATTTTAGTACCTTTTATTTATAATTAAACTCCTAGGCATACATTACACACCAACGTTCACATCCTAACTTAATTCATATGAATGAATGCATAATATATATTTAATATATACATACATATATTTTAATTATAATAATATTCAACAACCCCCCACTTATTATTATAAAATATTATAAAAGTTTTTTATTTATTTAATTTATTTTATATACTTAATAGAGATAGATTATTATCCGTAATATAGATAACTAGATTGCCTTGAATATATACTTAGCAAAAATACATATCTTGATTCAGATATTGCACATATATTGCTTTGAGATAGATTATTCGCCTTGAACTATGACTGCTTAGGGGAGACAAGATACATATATTGCACATAATAATCCAGGTGCAATTTATGAGCCCTAGCCCACATGTTAAACGGCCGTGTGCGTATCCTGCTCTTGAATGTGTTTAAAGAATACGCCCTGAATATTCTCCTAGGAGCAACCCCACTCCCACATTCCATAGGTAGATTTTGTCAAGAGTGCTCCTGCAATTGTGACACTCCACTCTCATAGAGCTACAGACTTCATTAAGAGTTTTTTAAAACTCAACCTCATAATTTCATTTTAGGAAAATGCACATACACCATAGGGATGAAAATAAAATTTGTGCATTTATCAACCAGCCACTCTATGATTCGTTTTTCTTTTTCCCTTTGAACCAAGTTCTTAGGATCTCTAATCACAAGGTAGGGTTTCCTCATAGGTTGCTTATAATCTTATGGGCTTAAAATCATTCATCCCCCTCGATGTACTCCAAACTCATTTTTCTATGTAAGACTTTTGTAAGTAGATCCACAATTTCTAGTCTTTACATAGTCCACACATATGGTATACCATTTCTTTGAGAAAACTTTGTCATGACACTAACAAAATATTTATTTATCATGAGTTTGGATTTGTCATTAGTACTTATTTTAAAGGACTATCACAATATATAAATAAAATATATTTTTTCACAAGGAACTAAATTATATTACTAGCCTCGTCGCTAGTTAATGCTAAAGCTTTAAGGAAAATAAGAGAAACAACTACACAAGATAAAATTGTTAGTAAAATAAAGTGTGTGGTCTTAGGTTGAGGCACGGATATCTCGCTTTCTTTAAGGTAATTCACGCCTCCCACGGGTTGATTTAGTCATATCACCCGGTGCAGTGAGTACACTGATGCGTTACCTTCAGGATACAATAGCCCAGTACTCGTCTGTTTAATCTATCACATCTGCACAAAAGTAATAGATAGGACTCTCACTCCCACACCATCTCTCTATCCAAATATATAAAATCACATATGTAAGTGTCTCATAATTTTTCCACTATTGTATTTCACTATATCACTCTATCTTACTCATATATATCATCTCTCACATATAACTCATCAAACACACACATATATATATATATTTATATATATTATCCCTTTTCAATCCGTACCTAAACCCCACGCCACACCCATATATATATATATATAGTAGATGCTTTTCGTGCCCTAATGGACACGAAAATATGTATGTAACGTTTGATTTGACATTTGTAGTTATTCAATGACTAAATAGTATATTTCTATTATTCAAAGACTAAATAGTATATAGTACAGATATATATATATATATTACTAAATTACATTCATAGGCTTTTCAATGTGATTTTATTACCTTTTATTTATAATTAAACTCCTATATGTTATACACCAACGTTTACCTCCTAACTTAATTCATATGAATGAATGCATAATATATATTTAATATATACATACATATATTTTAATTATAATAATATCCAACATATTGTTAGTTTACTTATGTGATATGTTTTCATGGTTATGAAAAACCGGACTGGCCGGTCCAACCGGGAACTCACACGAGGTCGGTCTGAGTCGACACTAAAACCGGATGTGCAGAGAACAGGACTGAATTGGTTGAACCAGTCTTATTTATTTTTTTGTTTTCTTTTTTCTTTTTTTACTTTTTTTTTGTCTTATTTTTTATAGTTATGGGTCAAATCTTAGAGAATATTGATTATGAACCCAAATTTGATAGAGAAAGTGATCATAAAATGTTATTTAATAATATTATGTTGATGAATATTATAAAAATTGACTATATCTATATTAATTTATGAAACTTGTATCTATATGTTTATGTTATAATTGCATTTTGTAACCTAATTATGAATATTTGAATTAGAATTTTATCATATTTAGATTTTTTTATTATTTTTAATTTTTTTATTTATCAACTGTCCGACTCCGATTGAACCATTGAACTTTGAGGCTTGAACCTCTATCTCAGTCAATTTAATGTTCGGTCCAATTTTTAAAATCATGTATGTTGTTTTGCTGGCGTGGACTGTTGTTATATGCCACTTTAGCTTCTAATTTTATTTTTCACACCCACACTTTAGTCTGATTACCACACTCAAGCCTTCATCGATGACATTCGAAGATGTGTTAATTAACTCCTTCGACAGGAATGATGTTATTGAGAAAAGTTACTATAATTTAATTCGTAAAAATAATTAATTAGTATATTGTTTTGATTTTTCAGAGACTTTTTTTTTGTTAGATTGATTTTTCAAAGACTAAACTGTATATTTAAATCTTTTAAAAATCAAATTGTTAACTTGATGATTTTTTAGGACCAAATTGTTAGTTTACTACAAAAAATAAGTCTTTTATTCAAATTACTTAAACATTAAAATTTTCTTTCTCATAATAATTTTTTGAAAACTCAACTTCACATAAACTCTTTTAAGTTTGAACTAAAAACTAATAGCATTACCACTAAAAAACAAAACTAATAGCATAAATGCATACAGTGATTTAAAACTGCAATTCCCAGTTTTCAGTATTTCGGTTTCTGTTTCATTTCATAATGTTTCTCGTCGTTTTGGACAGCAACAAGACAAATTTTTGTTGTCGTTTATGCTTAATCCCTGTCATCTGCTTCTGCGTTTCACTTTGTTTTGTATTATCAATCTGTCATTCATTCAAAATTTCAAACATAACACTCTCTCTCGCTTTCATTAAATTGTTATCTCATTAATTGGCCAAATAATAATAATAATAATAATGATAATATTTTTCTTTGATCTGTTACCTTCAAAGCATTTGCTTCTGTCATTTTATATGACAAAAATGTTAATATAAATTTATAAGCGATTGAATATAATTATTATTTTTTTGAAAAAAATGTATAAATCTATAATTGATGAACATAATAAGAAAAGATATTAAAAAAATTATCTTTTTTTTTTTTTAAATTTTTGGTATTATCTTGTAGACTTTTTATGTTCTGTTTATTGTAGGTCTATTATAAATCAATTCACGTGGCATTTCTTATTATATTCAAGTTATTTTACCAAAGCAATAATGTCACCTCCTCACACACCTTTTGATCGTCTATCATAATTATTGAACTGGAGAATGAACTGCAACATTTCGAAACAATAATTTAAAAAGACATTACTACAATATATTTCATTACACTGTGAAACGTAACATCAAGTTTGATAATTTATGTATAAATGAAAAAAAAAAGTTTGTTTAAAGAGACGAGGAATCAAACTTTAGTAAATCTAGATTAAAAAAATGGATAAATAATTGTTTCTTTGAAGTGAAACTTTGAAGGACAAAGTCTCAAATTGGTCCCTTATATATGGGGTAGATTTTAAATTGGTCTCTTATTTTTTATTTATTCTAGATTGGTCCTATATCTTTTCATAATATTTCAGATTGGTCCAAAATCTACTTTTAAGACTCAATTTGATCTTATTTTCTAGTTATTTTAACTGGGTAGAGAAAGAACTCTTTAAGAGCTATCACATAGTTTTGAACTCGTTGCATTCAGACTTGAAACGAGAGAGATATAATCAATTTTACTTGTTTGATTGGGAAATGAGTTATCCACTTTTGAGACTTGATGATTTGGTCTCGTTTGTTGATGATCCTAAAGTACTCATCACAAGAAATTAGTAGCTCTGGATTAGTCGCATTTGAGCTTGAAATGAGAGATATATAATCACATTCAATATTTTTAAGGCTAATTTAAAACATTATGAAAAGATATAGAATCAATCTGAAACAAATGAGAGATAAAAGACCAATTTCACATCTACCCCATATATAAGGAACCAATTTGAGGCTTTGGCCAACTTTGAACTTTCACTTGCTTTTCAATTTTCTTTGTTTGGTTTTTATGGGAGTGTGAGTGAGTGAGTGCGTTCAAACTTTCAAAGTGAAGGTTCAAACTTCAAAGCAAGAAGACTAGAATGTAATTATTTCCCATGTCTTTCTCACACGATCAGATTCACCCACATATATACCCAAAACTCGATAATAAATTTAGCTTTGGTTGATTGATATGATCTGATATGATATGATATGGAGCCTCACACACAGTGTTTAAGCCTTAAAGGGTTCACTAAGTATAGTATAAAGTATAAACCCCATTTAATTAATCATGAAATCCCACTCAGTATTGGATTCTTTCTTTCAGGCTCAAAAGTTGGGAAAAGATGATTTCAGAATTGAAGGCTTTATTCCCTCCCTAATGGCAAACACCATCCAAATAAACAAACCCATCAGGGGTCCCCCCAATAATAATAATATATTATTCTTGTACCACCTAATCTGTAAATTAATAGTCATTCTCTTCTTTTTCTTTCTTCCTTTTTTCTCTATTCCCCATGCATTTCAACCCCAACCAAAACAGCCAAATTTGCATATTTCCTTTATTTTACTCTGACACCACCATTTTGGATTTCATTTCATTTCCCTTTGTCCCTCCTTCCTCTTTCTCTTTCTCTTGTGTGCTCTTCTCAAGTTCCAATGGAGATTTTTAAATGCTTTTTTTACTTCAGTACTCTTCTTCTTCTTGCCTCTTCTTCTTCTTCTTCTTCAGCAATGGACTCTTATTCTGAGGCACTTCTCAGTTTGAAATCTGAGCTTGTGGATGATCATGGTAGTCTAAACAATTGGGTGTCTGCAAAAAACCCAAGTGGGAAAGAAATTGCTTGTTGTTCTTGGTCTGGAATCAAGTGTGATAAAAACTCAACTTCTGTAATCTCCATAGACTTATCCATGAAGAAACTTGGTGGTATAATGTCAGGAAAGCAGTTCAATGTCTTCACAAAGCTTGAGTATCTCAACCTCAGTCACAATTTCTTCTCTGGGCAGCTTCCAATGGAGATTTTCAACCTCACCAGCTTAAAAACTTTGGACATAAGCAGAAACAACTTCTCTGGTCACTTTCCAGGTGGGATTTCCAGACTTCAAAATCTGCTTGTGCTTGATGCTTTCAGCAATAGCTTTTCTGGGCCATTGCCTACTGAACTTTCAAAGCTTGAAAATCTCAAGGCTCTTAATCTTGCTGGGAGTTACTTCAGAGGAGCAATCCCATCTGAGTATGGTTCTTTTAAAAGCCTTGAGTTTCTTCATCTTGCTGGGAATCTTCTCTCTGGGAATCTTCCTCCAGAATTGGGTAATCTCAAAACAGTGACTCACATGGAAATTGGGTACAATATCTATGAGGGTCATATTCCATTGGAATTAGGTAACATGACTGAGCTTAAGTATCTTGATATTGCTGATGCAAATCTGTCTGGTCCAATACCAAAGCAACTCTCCAATCTCACCAATTTGCAATCACTTTATCTGTTCAGAAACCAGCTCACAGGTTCAATACCAGGTGAGCAAGATTGTCCAACTCTCAAGCTTACGTTTATACCTAGACAATTCGTATTAACTCATTGTCAAACTCAAATAAGATCAATTTCATGTAAACTCATAAACTTGGGTATATAAGCCGGTTAGACTTCATCACAGTCACTCTAATATTCCCTCAATCAAGTCTTAAGTTCTCATGTTCTTATCTCATCATCTTTTCTCTTCTCCTTCAAATCCTAAAGTTGGAAACAATAATTTGTTTGTCCACTAAGCTTTATAGTTTGATAGTTGGTATTTAATTTTGATAAATCATTTGAGATCTCCAGCCAGCTCCGATACTTACAAGTCCAGCTGTGGGGGAAGCCACCCACTGTGAGTCGGAACTCCGATACTTACAAGTCCAGCTGTGGGGGAAGCCACCCACTGTGAGACTCCGACGCTCAAGTCAGTATAGTATAAGAGAGGCCATGTAGAGATAGGGATAGAGTATACCTGAGGGGAGGGGGGGTTATATAGGACCTTAGAGGAGCATTACGGTAATCTCGCTCGGAAGGTCTTCTAAAGGTAGGGGGATAGACCGACCCAGAGATAGGGGGTGAAAATTGGTATATATTTGGATGATGTTTTTGCTCAAATATATGTTATTTAATATATGGTTATTGGTTGAATACATTATGATATTAATAAATTTCAGTTTTTCTTTACATTTAAATTTGTTACGTAACATTTATGTATAGGTGTATAATTTAGTCAGTTTACGAGTCAATGTTTATTTTTTACATACCAGTTTATTTGAACTCTTGAGCTGACAACCTTGCAGGTGAGTTTAGCAAGATCAAGTCACTCACAGATTTGGATCTTTCTGATAATCTCATTTCTGGGTCCATTCCTGAAAGCTTCTCAGAATTGGAGAATCTTAGGTTGCTTAGCCTCATGTATAATGAAATGAATGGTTCTGTTCCTGAAGGCATTGCCCAGCTTCCCAACTTGGAAACTCTTCTAATTTGGAACAATTTCTTCTCTGGGTCGCTTCCACAAAGCTTGGGAAAAAACTCAAATCTCATGTGGGTGGATGTTTCCACAAACAACTTCATTGGAAACATACCACCAGATATTTGTGCTAGAGGAGTACTATATAAGCTGATTCTGTTTTCAAATAGATTCTCAGGTGGTCTTTCGCCGTCTCTCTCCACATGTTCTTCCCTTGTTCGTCTTCGCCTAGAAGATAACCTGTTCACAGGGAAGATCCCTTTGAAATTCAGCCATCTTCCCGATATCTCGTATGTTGATCTGTCCAAAAACAAGTTTGTGGGTGGGATTCCCTCAGATGTTTCTCAAGCTACTAAGCTCACATATTTCAATGTCTCTTATAATCTGTTATTAGGAGGCACCATTTCTGGAAATCCATGGTCTTTGCCATTTTTGCAAAATTTTTCAGCATCTTCTTGTGGTATTTCGGGAAATCTTCCCCCGTTTGAGTCATGCAAATCAATCTCTGTCATTGAGCTTGATGGGAACAACTTGTCTGGAATGATCCCAAAAACTGTTCTAAATTGCCAAGCCCTCGAGAGTATAAAACTATCCAACAATAATCTATCAGGTCCTATACCTGAGGAGCTTGCAAGCATTCCTGTTCTTGGTGTTATAGACCTATCAAATAATAACCTCAGTGGCCATATTCCTGCAAAGTTAGGTGCTTCTTCAAGTTTACAACTTCTTAACGTGTCTTTCAACTACATATCCGGTTCAATTCCTACTGGTAAATCGTTCAGATTAATGGATAGCAGTGCATTTGAGGGGAACCCAGAGCTATGTGGAGCACCTTTGAGACCATGTCCTGGTTCAATTGGAATATTGGGAAGCAAAGGTACATGGAGACTTACAAGTATAGTGCTACTATCTGCAGGATTGCTTGTATTCCTTTTTGCAGCATTAGCTTTTGGAATAGTTTATTTCAGGCGAGGAGTACTGAAAAGCCAATGGAAGATGGTCTCATTTTCTGGGCTCCCTCAGTTCACAGAAAATGATGTTTTGACAAGCTTCAATGACACAAATCAATCAAGAGAAGAATCGCCGTCATCATCGTCGGTTTCAAAAGTGGTTCTGCCCACAGGAATAACAGTTTTGGTGAAGAAGATTGAGTGGGAAAGTAGGAGCATTAAGGTGGTTTCAGAGTTTGTAATGAGGCTAGGAAATGCAAGACACAAGAACTTAACCAGATTGCTGGGGTTTTGCTATAATCAGAATTTGGCTTATCTTTTGTATGATTACTTACCCAATGGTAATTTGGCAGAGAAAATTGGGATGAAAAGGGACTGGACTGCAAAATTCAGAATAGTGATTGGTATTGCAAAGGGACTTTGCTTCCTTCATCATGATTGTTATCCAGCCATACCACATGGAGATTTGAAATCAAGCAATGTAGTATTTGATGAAGATATGGAGCCACATTTAGCAGAATTTGGGCTCAAGCATGTATTAAAGATGAGCAAAGGCTCATTTCCTACCACAAATTTCAGCTGGGAAACAGGTATGACACATATTAGTGTTTCTCAATTTAGTCCCTTTGTTATAAATGTCAGTTCCTCTCTATTCATTATTTAACCAAATTTGTGAGATACTATGATTAATTGAAGATATATAATATCATTAGTTAATGACATAATATTTTAACTAACACAAAGAAATTTTATTCTCATATTAATAAAACATATTGTAAAAATATTATAAATTTTTTTTGTAAAACCTTACAAATTTAGGAAATTATTTATAATGACTAATTTTAATATTGAAAACTGTGTTTATGTTACAATATGTTATTTTATCAACTAATGGTATTACATCTTCTTCAATAAATGTTGTTATGTAATCAATTTAGTAGATAAGTAGATAGAGAGACCAAATAAAGGTTCTAGTCCATGAGAGAATCTAGTCTTTTCATTTTTGAAAGTGAATCAAAATACGTATTAGCAATGAAAGCCTTTTTATTTCAAAATGGTCAAAGTGCAAATTTGGTTTCATATCTTTTGCTTAGTTCTGAATTTGGTCCTGTATCTTTTTTTTTTTGTTCTATTGGTCCCATATCTTTGCAAAAGGTTCCACCTGACCCAAAGATATGAGACTAAATTTACATCTGATCAAAAGATATGAAACCAAATCTGCAACAAAAAAAATGAGACTAAATTGGGACCTGACTTAAAAATATGAGACAAAGCTACAACAAGAAAAAATACAGGATCAAATTGAAACCATAACAAAAGATAAAAGATGAGACCAAATTTACACTTTTGGCTTTTCAAAATTGAAGTCTCTGAGGCAATTACACAAACACCTTGAGATCACTCTCTCAATAAATAATTCAGAAAGCAGAAATATATAAGTATTGATTGATCTTTACCTTGATATTTAATCATTTTCTTGTTACAGCAGAACACAATCAAGCCATGAAAGAGGAACTGAAAGCAGATATCTACAAATTCGGAGAGATGATTCTGGAGATCATAACCAACGGAAAGATAACAAATGTGGCAGCATCCAGCATACACAACAAGCCAAAAGAGGCTCTTATGAGAGAAATCTACAATCAAAATCAAAATGAGAATAATAATAATAATAATAATTCATTATTATTGCAACAAGAGATTAATGGGGTTGTTGAGGTTGCTTTGCTTTGCACAAGAAGCAAGTCTTGTGATCGTCCATCCATGGAAGAAGCCTTGAAGCTTTTGTTAGAGTTGAAGAAGACGACTCTCAAAGATGATAAGCCTTCTTCAAAAGAAGGGAGTCATCAAATTGGTATATATACTACTGCACGAAGCTGATGAAAAATAATGAGACATATATTATGATTATATCAAGTGCTTGGTGAAAAAAAAAAAGTTTGTTTGCGTTGTGTGTGTAATTAATTAATTAATTGAATGAGTTTGTAAGTTGTATAATATAATAGATCTTGTCATAATTAATGTCTATCTTTGATTCACTATTTCTTTATTGTCTCTTTAATCTTCTTGCTGTTACTACTACGCAAAAAGTCTGATTTGCAGCTTGAAATTTGCTCATTCAATTTTCACACTTCTACTTAATCTCTAAATAATTACAAGCTTCAATTAATTACAAATAATGTACAAAATGTAAAAAAAAAAAGGTCACAATAGTCTCAATCTTTGTTACTTCCCTTAATTGTTGCAATCGCTATAGTTAGAGTTCAAAAATACAGTTACAACTAGACTTTATCTTTTGGCTTTTGGCTTTTATCTTCTTCTTCTAAATATAAGTTA
>QANZ01051056.1:27263-61806 GCA_003254925.1 Chamaecrista fasciculata | reverse complement strand
AATAAAGAGAACGGTTAGGATTCAGAGTATCTCTCAACAAACATTCACAAATCTGTGATTTACATCCACCCAAGAACAAGGAACTTCACTATAAAGAATATAGGAATACAATAACCTCATGAATGAATCACCTCTCGGGTCTTACTTCTACCATTAGCTACTAGTCTATTTATAGACATCCTAAACCCTAGATACACAAGAATTACTTAACCTAAGTCCAATAAGCCCAAGTCCCTAATTCCTTAGTCACCAAGGATTCTATCCCAAAATATATGGTAACTAATTAAAATACAAGTCACTTAAAATTACATAAGATATCTCAAATCTTAAATAATAAGATCAGATCTGTACAGAAACTAAATTAAAGAAATGAAGATATGATGGGAAAGGTGTTGGGCGTAGAAATATATTGAATAAGTGACATTGATGTGCTGGTACAGATGTATGTATACTTGATATAAATGATGAAAATTGAAAGAAGCTAATTTTGAATAGTGAAATTGGTTTAAGAAGGTAATTAAATTGATGGAGATGTGTGGTGTGATTGGAATGAAAGGAGGAATTGATGTTACGAGAAAGAAGTATGAAGTGTGGAGTGAAAAGAGAAGAAAAGAAGGTGAGTTTAATCTTAAATCTCAACAAAATTAAACAAACGCTTCCCAACAATTTTTCCCATTCCCCACTTTCACGTGAGTCTGCATCCAAAGCCAGCTGCTTCCCACTACACAACTTACATATACAATACAATACAACACAACACATCTTCATTCCCTTCTCTCTGTTTTTCTCATATGCATGATTCCAGTATTCCACTATTGGTCTCTCTCATTTTGGACTCCTACTAGTACTACTACTACAACTTAATATTCTTTATTAAATTCTTATTTTTATTGCTTGGGGTTTTTGGTTTCCACTATTCTGATTCTCAATAATCATCAAAGGCCAAAATAAGTGAGAGTGAAGCAAGCAAGTAAGAAAGAAAGAAGAGAATCATCCATCTTCCTAGTCGTACCCTGCTCCCTTGGCTGTATATTCCATTTCATGTCGCAATGCTTTATTCCAAAACCTTCTTCTTCTTCTTGTTGTTCATTCTTGTTGTATCTTCTTCGTCTTCCTCTGTCTCTACCGTGTCGATCAAGTTGCTCCTCCCCTCCGACGCCGTTTCATTGCTGTCGTTCAAATCAAAAGCCGACCAAGACAACAAGCTCCTCTACGCCCTGAACGAGCCATACGATTACTGTCAATGGCAAGGCGTGAAATGCGCTCAAGGCAGAGTTGTCCGCTTCGTCCTTCAACACTTCGGCCTCCGTGGTGTCTTCCCTCCGGCCACCTTGAGCCGCCTTGACCAGCTCCGAGTTCTCAGCCTCCGAAACAACTCTCTCTCCGGTGCCATCCCTGACCTCTCTTCTCTCACCAATCTCAAAACCCTCTTTCTCGACCATAACGCTTTCTCCGGTTCATTCCCTCCCTCCATTCTCTTCCTCCACCGTCTCCTCACTCTCTCTCTCTCCCACAACAATCTATCCGGTTCACTCCCTCCCGGTTTGACCCTCCTCGACCGCTTGATTTCTCTCCGCCTCGATTCCAACTCCTTCAACGGTTCGCTTCCTCCTTTGAATCAATCTTCCCTTCGAGTCTTCAATGTCTCCCTCAACAATTTCAGTGGGCCTATTCCTCTTACTTTCACTCTCTCTCGATTTGACTCCACCTCCTTCTTTGGCAACCCCGCTCTCTGCGGCGAGATCGTCCACATTAACTGTGGTCCTCGATCTCCGTTCTTTGCTTCCTCCAATGGTTCTGCCTCCATGTCGCCGCTCGGCCAAAGCGCCCAATCGCAGGGAATCTTAGTGGTTCCGTCGC
Organism: Chamaecrista fasciculata; assembly: GCA_003254925.1. NCBI lineage: Eukaryota > Viridiplantae > Streptophyta > Magnoliopsida > Fabales > Fabaceae > Chamaecrista > Chamaecrista fasciculata. The sequence goes on along the minus strand of QANZ01051056.1, from coordinate 59,946 downwards.
CTTCACCCTCTACGAACAAGCACAAGAGGACCGGTTTGATTCTAGGGTTCACCATTGGGTTCTCGGTTCTCCTTGCGTCGGCTCTGGTCGTTATCGCATTGGTTAGAAACAGGAATAGGAAACATAGCGATTCCGGAGAAGGAGAGAGTCCGAGATTTCAAGAATCTGTGGAGGCTAAGAATGTGAATGTACCTCCGGCACGAGTGGAGAAGAAGGAGGAGGAGGAAGAAGGTAGGGAATTGAATGAGAAGGCAAACAAGATAGAGAGGATAAAAGATGCGCATAAGAGTGGGAATTTGGTGTTTTGCAGTGGGGAGGCAGAGTTGTGTTCGATAGAGCAATTGATGAGAGCTTCGGCGGAGTTACTCGGAAGAGGGAACGTCGGAACGACGTACAAGGCGGTGGTCGACGGTCACCTGATAATGACGGTGAAGAGGCTCGATGCTGGGAAGACTGCGATAACGAGCGGTGAAGAATTTGAGAAGCACATGGAAATATTGGGTGAGCTCCGGCATCCTAATTTGGTACCGGTCAGAGCTTATTTTCAGGCCAAGGGAGAGAGGTTGGTGATCTATGATTATCAGCCTAATGGTAGTCTATTCAACCTCGTTCATGGTTAGTCCAATCTAAACTATTCAATCATTCATCCTCTATCACTATTATTCACTAATTCCACTATTGCATTACAGTGCTACTACTTAATTAACTAATGGTGGCTATACTATAGAATAAGTGGTGTCTGACTCAGTTGTTGGGGGTTGAGTTGGGCACCAACGTTGATGGTGCATCTCGTGGTACCCACTGGTTGAATTCGAGACTCAGTAGTAATGGCGTCTTATGCTCCATTTGCTAAATGTTGGTGTTGGTGGTGTGTGTGTGATCTTATGATTCAGGGAAAATAGGTGTTTGTTCCTACTTTCAAGTTCCAAGTGTCTACCCAAACAGGGTTTTTAACTGGGAAATTGCTGCATGCATATGCAGGTTCAAGGTCCACAAGAGCCAAGCCTCTCCACTGGACATCATGCTTGAAAATAGCTGAAGACATAGCTCATGGACTTGTCTACATCCATCAAACCTCAAGACTAGTCCATGGCAACCTAAAGTCAAGTAACGTTCTTCTAGGAGCAGACTTTGAAGCTTGTGTCACAGACTATGGCTTGAACCTCCTTGCAGACATTTCATCCACTGAAGATCCTGACTCTGCAGCATATAGAGCACCAGAGACTCGCAAGTCTAGTCGCCGAGCCACTCCAAAGTCAGATGTATATGCATTTGGGGTGCTTCTGCTGGAGCTTCTCACGGGTAAACACCCTTCTCAACATCCTTACCTTGTGCCTGCGGATTTGCAAGATTGGGTTAGTGCAATGAGGGATGATGATGGTGCTGAAGATAATAGGCTAGGAATGCTCACAGAGGTAGCTACTATTTGTAGTGCAACGTCACCAGAGCAGAGGCCGGCGATTTGGCAAGTCTTGAAAATGATACAGCAGATTAAGGAAACTGTAACAATGGAGGGAACTACACCCGCTGGCTTTTCTTAGTATCTCTATCAGACTTTTTTTAGAATTGGACGCAAGAGACTCTCTCAACTGTTTCTGAAACGAGCGGAGGAACTCACTAGTCAGTAGAGTGATTCTGCAGACCAAGTTTATACGACCAATTTTGTGAGAATCTATATCAATATCCAAGGCTCACACGTGCAAAATCCATCCCATATTTTACAGTGCAGTGTCATTACTTCTAAATATCATTTACCAAAAGAAAAAAAAAGAATTGATATCTTGTATGAATGTATTAGGTCTTCCTCAATTTGGCTTATCACTGTATCTACATTAAACAACCGCGATAGAAAAACTTGACTAACAAAAATCCGTACTAGAACATTGGTATCTGTTTTTTTTTTTTTTTTTTTTTTTTTTTTTTTTTTTTTTTTTTTTTTTTTTTTTTTTTTTTTTTTTTTTTTTTTTTTTTTTTTTTTTTTTTTTTTTTTTTTTTTTTTTTTTTTTTTTTTTTTTTTTTTTTTTTTTTTTTTTTTTTTTTTTTTTTTTTTTTTTTTTTTTTTTTTTTTTTTTTTTTTTTTTTTTTTTTTTTTTTTTTTTTTTTTTTTTTTTTTTTTTTTTTTTTTTTTTTTTTTTTTTTTTTTTTTTTTTTTTTTTTTTTTTTTTTTTTTTTTTTTTTTTTTTTTTTTTTTTTTTTTTTTTTTTTTTTTTTTTTTTTTTTTTTTTTTTTTTTTTTTTTTTTTTTTTTTTTTTTTTTTTTTTTTTTTTTTTTTTTTTTTTTTTTTTTTTTTTTTTTTTTTTTTTTTTTTTAATGGTTAGAAGATACAAATGGGAAGAGACAAGGCTGGCCCCAATCCACATTAAAAAAAATAGTGATAAAAGGAAAGGTTGCATTACGCCTCGTAAATAGTCGTAATCGCTATTCGCTAGTTCGCTACGTCTGGAATTCCCGAGCAAATATGGGTAAAAACTAAAAAACAAGCGAAAATTTTTTAAAAAATAAAGGCACTATTTTGGTCCTCAAACTTTATAACAACGGTCAATTTTATCTTTAATATTTTTTTGCAATCAATTTCGACCCCAAAATTTTATATTTTGATCAATTTTATCTTTTATTTTTAGTTTAGCCAAATATCACCAACAAAATTTATGTGACGATATGTAATATAAAATTATTAAAAAAACTCAAATTGAAAAATAAAATACAATTGTTAATTTATTAAAATAAATTAGTCAAATGATAAAATTGACTAAAATATAAAACTATAAAAAAAAAACCGTAAAACAAGATTAGAAACAATTGATATAAATCTGAACCCAAAAAAAAAATCTATGTTTAGAGACTTGCACAGTATTTTTTTATTTTTTTTTATAATAAGGAACTTGCACAGTAGCAACTAGCAATTCGTGTTTCCACGCTAGTACCATGATGTAAAGATGAAATCTCTGTCTTAAAAAGTACAAACAAATCATCAACACTATATACTACCCTCCCTGGGATCATAATACACAATCAATCTGGGAGTTATTATATCTGTACAGAACCGACTTTCCCACTGTTAGTGATGCCAATTTACAAAATTCGATTCAAAAGGGGGGGAAAACAGCATGATTACAAACCCTAGCTTCCTCCGTGTATGCAGAGTAGTGCAACCATTTTCCTCTCAAGTTTCAACCTTCCGAAAATAATACTTCTATGTGATTTTGTCAACGTCAGCATAAGCCATACTTGTGTTGTGGTTACAACCAGCACACGCACATAAAACCGCGACAAAAGTTTCTCCAACAAGCAATCCAAAGCTCGGGAAAAAGATTCAGAACAAAGACGAAGACAAGAAACTCATTCCCAATATATACCATGCCCTGCAAACAGAAGGGAGATTGTAAGAACCAATCAAGTGCAGAGTTACAGCCAGAATTTCAGCAAAAGGAAGCAGCCACTAAAGAACTGCGTGCTCCCAGAAATCAAGCTTGGTACAGGATTTATTCTTTCGGGTAACTAAAATACTACACAATACAACATGTTTACTGTTTAGCAGTGCTCCACCACCTTAATTCTTCTTCATTAAGTACTTTGCGGTGATAAATATAATCTGTAAACACCATAGGCAAACAAATCAGTAAAGTAAAAATTACCTCCAACTATATTTACCGTTGCCAAACCATGTGCTGATATACATGGCAGTCAATATGTTCATGAAGTCAAAAGAACGCCCTTCATTATGATCTAGGTGTCACATCATATTAGCTGAAGCAATTGCACGAGGCCTTGACCTCATGATCGTCTCGTCACTGTGCTTAATCCACTCTGAGAGTTTCCAAGGCTTCTGCCACTTCCATTTGAACTGCAGTAGCCATTGATGATGACTTCTTTTCCACCTCCAAAGTTTTCCAGCCTGTCCTACAGCTGCTAGTTTCTTTGTTGATAACTGTCCGATGGGTATCATCTGAATATAAAGACATTATTACTTGATTAGAAAAGAAAAAAGAAAATCATCATCAAATAAAGTACTGAGATATTTACCTTTCGAGTTTCATCTAGAAATGTAGCTGACTCCCTTGTTGACCCATTAACAATTCCAGAAGTGAATTTGAGTTGCTTTGGTGCAGGAAGTGACATGGGAGACAATGGACCACTCAGTTCATCAGCAAAGTGTTTCAGTGATCGTGAGTTGTCCTGTTGGTTTCAATCAGAAACTCAATCAAATTAATTCAAAAGATGAGAATTAATTTAAAAGGTTCCATATTGGGTCTACAATCTTTTATCGGATGTCCCCGAAGGGACGGGTCAACAATATTATGAATCCTAGTTTAGAATTCCAAGTAATTGACAAAAATGATTTGGGCTTTGAGAGGGTTCACCACAAAGCTAATGATCAAAACAAATAAAGGCTATGCCGTTTCAGACGGTAGTTTAAAAATAATTTGATCCATAAGATGTATTTCATCAAACATGGAAATTTTATATCCTAAACTAAACTTCTTTAAATGCTAGTTTCTGGTATCTCCAGCTGATGCTGGGATTTAAGAGAACATTTTACCACACTAACTAAGAGTGCTAATAGATTGGAGTTCTCACCGATGCAGATGTACTCAATGCAATGGCAACAGTTTGTTCCCTCATTTGTTGCTCCTTCACAAGTTCTTTTCGCTGTGTTTCACTTTGTTGTAGAAGCGTTACAAGCTCATTCAATTGATCTTTCATGTCCTTAAGTTCCATATTCTTCTCCCACAATTGGCACCTGTGAAAGATTATGTACACCACCATTACATGCAATAGAAAATAAGGAGTCCCTACAATTTGCAAAATGATAAAATATTGCATTGGTAGCAAGTAAATAGTCAACTAAAACATAAGACGGTGCGTGATTCAGAAATCAAATCATCTGATAGGAATGTGTCAAATCAACAGTATTTTGCAAGCAAGTCAGAAGATCCAAGATTTTTTGTTGCAAAACCCCTTGCTTACACGTTCTTTAAAAGATTGGCAAAAGTTTACTTTTCCGTAGGACTATTTTAGCAAGAACAATGATTTTTTGTTACAATTTTCTGATCAACTGGAAAAGCTTTTTTCAGATCCTCTTAAGATTGTGTAAGCACCTGGCATCCGCTGCAGCATTAAACAAATACTGAAGCACATTCTTTGCATCCCCCATTGAGCGTAATTGGTTCCAACGTCCTCGGTTATTTAATGTACGTTCCCTTTCTTCTGCATCACTAAGTTGTGAAGCCATGGCTTTAAGAGCAACAGAAGACATTCCCAGCATGTTCTCAAGAGAAGTCATTCTTGCCATTCTCACGTCTGGTGACATGGATAACAGCCTACCAAATGGGGGAACCAAGGTAAAAGGACAAGTTAAAGAAACAGTGGTTTGCTCTAGATGTGCTACAAAAGGCACCCACATACATAGACACATTAAAATAATATCTATTACGAAAATTGTTGGATATATGTACCTGGAATATCTGTTCTTTCCTGAGGGGATACTTAGCCCATCTGAAAACTGATTTACTTGTTTCAGTAAAGCCAACTCTTCTTCCAGTGCAGATCGTCTAAAATACCAATGCAATCAAAAGTAAGAAAGGAGTTGTGTGTGAATGTGATAGTTTGTACAATGTGCTGAGAAAAGAAATAGGAGAAAAAAAAAGGTTGAACATATACACGTGGTTTTGCTTTTCAAATTCAGCACGAACTTCATGCACATTGACCATGACCTCAAGCTCATGATCGAGCCACCTCTGGATAGACTTTTCATTGATCTACATATAAAAGTCAGGTTATAATTATTCTGATGTAAAGAAACACCTTTAAACATCATAGTTTTATTTAATACACAACTAATATCAACCTTTCAGCCTGATCATAGTACATAAGAAGTTATGATACTGGAAGCACAGGGATAATATCACTTCTTATGGTCCATTCAAAAGGTGGACAATTTAACATAAGACTTTCTAAGCTAAAGTATATTCATTAGTTGGGACAGTTAATGTTGGCTAGTAAGCTTATAAGTTGCATAATTATATATAAGCTAAGTACTAATAAATGATAATTACCTGCCCAGGTTGTAGATGTCCATTTGAGTTAACTGAAAAATACAGCAAATAATTAGAAAAAAGAACATTCTGTTTAAAAAAACAAATAATAATCCCAAAAAGTGCTACCTGAATTGTCACGTGGAGAAGATTTTCGGGCTTCCAACAACTCTTTTAGCCTTTTAGTAGCCATTGCTGCCTCCTCTGTCTTCCTCTGAAGAACCTGCAAGTTAAGATTAATGAATGAGAGAAGCTTTTATAAGTATCGTCCATGCTGAATCCCCAATCGTCATTTCCAAAGTCCATCCCATCAATTCGAGTAGCATGGTTTTTTCTTCTTTTTTTTTTCTGGTTTAGGGTGTGTTGGGTTGTGTTATCTAACTCACCATTTACATTTTAAACCCCACCCCAAATATTACTGTTACTCATAAGAGAAGAAAAAGGGGCAAACCCTGATCTGTGGGTATTATACATGAGAAATCCCTCCTTAGATATACCTTTGTGACTCCATAAACAGGTAAATATCAGATCTTCAACTAACCATTTTTTGACGCTGGTTAAGAGCCTCAAGTTTATGTCTTTCATATTCATTCCTTCTCCCCTCTTTCTTCAGCTGCTCAGAAGTAAAACCAAGATTAAAAAAAAATGCATGCATATTGATGCTTTAAATATAGAAGCAATAGTTTGAACTCAAAAGTCAATCACCAACTGGCAACAAAAACTTTAAGACAATATCAAAATCCATCCACAATATATTTATTTGAAACAACCTGGAGTAACTCCTTCTCACGAGAGGCTTTCCACAGTCGAAATTGTTCTGCCTCTTGCTTCATTTTATGCTGCAACTGAACCTGCATAGTAAAATAACAAGAATGCCAGATCCAAAACCAGCATGAATTCTAATATTAGTTATGTGGACAAATAAAAGGGAAAGAAAGAAAGAAATAAAGGACAACAACCTTTTGAGCCTTGATATATTGTATTTCAGCTTGCAGCCTTTTTGCAGCTTCTTCACTTTTCTCCTTTTGCTTTAGAAGCTGAACCTGGTTTTCTTGTTTCTTCTTCAGGTCTAAAATCTGAGATTTAATATATAACATATATATTAACCAACAGCAGTAACCTTTGACTTTAGAATGACATCAATGTAAATGAAAATATACCTGGGCTTCCAAAGTCTTCAATCTTTGGGCACAAATATCTTGAGTTTTACGTGCTTGTCCATCTGAATTAGCAGCAAGATTCTCTACCTCAGCCAACAAACGGTCTCTTTCTTGCTGCCATTGTCAAACCAAAATCAGACACTATCGTGAAAATGTAACCAAAACTTGTATTTTTGGTTTAAAAGATATATTAAGTTTAAGTATCTCCAATAGAACCTGAACTTTTCTTTTCTCTTCCTCAAGTTCCATAATTTTCTTCCCAAAGTGCTGTTTGAGAGTTTCCACATCAATTCCTCCAATGAGTTTCATCTCAGACTGGAAAAAAACGAAAGGCCAGATATAGATGTTCAGTTGGAGTTAGGATTTCTTCCCACCACTTGGATCATATCAGAAAAACAGAACAGTAAAAAAAGTGACCAATTCATTTACTGATATATTATTGTTTTATTATACTGCTGCGATCTTAGTTCACAGGTGATTGTGTATCTAAAGAGACTACAGATAATCTAATCATTCATATATGATATAACGAGCTGTACACTACTTTCTTCTTTTTCTTTTTCTAGGACTTCTTTTCTCTAAATAGCTAATTAAAATTTTGTACACAATTACTTTAGAGATAGAAAAGAACAGACAGACACAGAAAATTTGGAATGATATAGCCATATAGGTGCACAACACAATTCCACATCCGTGCAATTGTATGTAAAGCTTGTTGCATAAACTGAATTCTGTGAGAGCAGCTGCATGTAACAGTTTTAGCTTCTGAAATAATTGACTCCGTAACAGGATTTAGAGGGTTCATGACCAAATAATCAAGAGTTTAATCATTGCTGCCCCCATCCTTAATTATTAAATTAAGCTAAAGCTGGCCTGTGTTTTTTCCACCCTTCCCTAAGGTACTATAGCATAAGGGGCACATCAGATACAGAAGTCCCTCTTTGTTTTGCACCTAACAAATTAATCTTTACAAATGCATCCCTCCTTCACAAACTCCATAAGTGTTGTAAATATGGACCAGATATATAGTCAATTTGCTCTTGGGACATTCTTGACCACTCATACATACAGATGCATAAGAAAAAGACTTATAAATGAAACCTCTTTCTGCTCCAAGCGCTTGTTTAACTCCTTCATCTCTTTGTCCATGGTATTTTGCAATAGGGCATGCTCCAACTCTTTTGTTGCTTCATCAGTTTCCACAGAATTACCCTCTGCAAAATAAGAAACAATGTCCCAATATTGAAAACCAGAAAATAACTACAAGATCCATGCAACAAAATAAAGCCGAAAGACTGCAACATTATTCAAGTCCATGATACAACATTATTCAACATCCTTCTTCCAGAGAGAAGGAGGAATAAGTTATCCATTTCCTCCCACCCCATTCCACCCGCTTCTTATTTTTCTCTTTCCATTAAATAATATAATCAACAACTATTCTTATCTCTGCTCCAAAAACACAGATAAATGTCTACCTGATAAGCTTTCAGCCATTTGGTGATCTGATGAATCTAGGCTCTGAAAGTCACTCTCAAGTCCATCAGTCACAGGGTAAATATGTCCGTCCTGGGAAAATAAAGAAGTAACATAAATACCTATTCAATTGCTATTTTTAACTCTTCTAGTGAACTCAATTAACGTGGGTTCAATTAGACCCTTAAACACTTAACAACCTTCAAATTTATCCTAGTATTGGTATTTACTGTTTAAATTGATCAATGGGAAAAAAAATTACAAACATACTTGTCTGTCCATTGCACGTCTACTACGATATTCATGAAGTTTTCGACAGAGATCCTCATTAGTTGCCTCAAGCCAGGAAATCCTTTCCTTAAGAACCTGTGAAACAATAACATCATGCTAAATGCCAAAGTTCCAATTCAACTTATCTCATACCCAATCAAAATGAAAGTTTCAGAAATAATATATACCCGCACTTCATCTGTTGGAGATCCTCCACGAGCAGAGAGCTCAGCCTGCAAGTACTTTAGCTGCTGACGCATTTGCTGCATCTCATTGGACAATAAATCTCTATTTACCTGTAAACAGAACAACAAATATTACCATATATCAAAATACAGGAAACTAGACCATATCAATTTTCCACATTTTCAGAAGGCAGAGAGTGGACATTAAAGTAGCAATCATTGGAAACTTACAACAGGTTTATTCTGAATATTGCGAGCACGATTTGCATATTTGAGGGTATTTAGACTTTCCTCAGCATTGATGTCAGCAGGACTAATACAAGCTGGAAAAAGAGAACCATTTATGATGCAAAAGCTGGTATAGTAGTTTTGCTTTCCAGGCATTGTACAGAAGCAAAAATAAGAAAAGATGCTTAAGCACAACAATTTGTAGACAAGAATCAGCTTTCAAAAGTAACTACCTATCATGACAGTTTTGCTGTTTCCACCAAGTGAATCCTGCAACAGAAGATAAAAAATCATAATAAATGACCGTAGATTAGATTTTTAGTGATTGACTTGAAGAAACCAATCTAGAGTTCCCATATCAAAACACTGATTTTAATTCTTTAACATAACATTGTGATTCAAATTCTTAAAACTTGGCCACTTAATTATAAATATTATATGTTAAAGACTCTCGGAGCAATTTATAAGGGAATCATTAAACAACACAATGTCAATCTAACCTGCAAGAGTCGAGTGAGTTTGCTGTCCCGGTAAGGGATGTGCACACCCTCTTTTCGCTTTTTCTCATCTCCCAGTGCACTAATGACATTACCAAGTGCAAGAAGACCTCTATTAATGTGTATACCTGCTAAAAGATAAACTTAGGTAATGTCTTGTAGTCATTGTTTCCTATTACTAAATTGTTGAGGCTGACAGATTTTGAAACAAAAAATATATTAGGCCTTCTGAATAACCACATATTACCGACCTTCTTTTAATCGAAGACCATCAGAACCTGTTCTTTTGGCTCGCTCAGATCCAGCTAGATCCACCAAATGGAGCTTTGCACAAAGATATTCTTCACCCATATCCTCATCTGAAGTGTCACTGCCAGAAGAAACTGAATGGAGTTTGTGCATCTGCTCTAACGTAATTGTGAAGATGGCATGTGACCGACTGGTTCAAGAGGAAGCAGGACAGGGTATTAAGATTTAATTTACAGATATAGAGTAAGTTTTTTTCCACTGTTCAAATTTGTTGTTTGATTCATTATGAAATGGAAACTATAAGAGAAAATCAAACTTTAAACTCTACTTAAAGTTAAGGGTTATATATATATCTTCAATCAAATTCGGCACTTAAAGGAAGTAATTCAAATTAGTGATAATTGTTAGATACCAATCTCCAAATCAAAGAAAAAACCATACATTTGTTTATAGGGTTGGTCCAAGATATTTTGACCTCCTAATGAAATAGTTCCATATATAAGGTATTATCATATTATTTTCCAGTAAGAAGGTCAGCCTTTCATTCAGTGCTTATCTCACTTGTACAATGAACACAGTTTGGATGTTTAAATGACACAAAATGTTTAGATGCTTCATAGCAAGTGGAGCTGGCTTTACTGGCTAAAACAATATTTTGGATAGAACATCAACCATGACTGTGAGTGAAGGAATTGCTTCAACTTCCCAAAGTAATAAAGACAAAATGACAACATAACTGAAGTGTTTTTTTTCTGAGGCAGAAAAACAGAGGGAGAAGACTCTTTAATTTACCTGGACTGATTGTTCATATTTGTACTTCCTGTTGCCCTGCTTAATGAACCCTGCTCCAAGCAAGCAGCCATCTCTTGTAATGTACTTACTGCAACTTCAGTGGAACCAGCCAGTGTTATTACTCCATTTGATGTTTCACGAATTTGTATTGATGACCTCCCAGATAATTTTCCAGAATGACCATTAGAGGCTTCTGATTTGCCCATGGATAATGTATCCAATAAATCCCTCACCTCTTCCTTCAGAATCTTTAAAAACAAACATACAAATTAATTATTTCTCACTAGTTCACATTATGCTAATATATAGAATGTAGGTCATATAGGAAACTAGTAACAGCTTCAAAAGTGATTTTGAATGTTTACAGTCAGATAAATAGTGTAATGGATGTACCTCAATGAAGGAGACATGGAACTGAACTTCTGTTTGATTCTTTAATGTCTCAATCTTGTTAAACAAAGCCTTCATAACCTGTGGAATTATCCCTGTCTGGCAATTGTCACTATAGCCGGTTCCCATTGTATAAGTTTTCCCAGATCCCGTCTGTGGCATATATGTAATCAAATATTACTAAATTACATGATCTTCTCCAAATTTTAGTACATGACATGGAAGATGGACATTACCTGGCCATAAGCAAGAACAGTGGCATTGTATCCTTGAAATAAACCATCAACCAGTGGAACAATGCACTCTTCAAACATAGCAGATGAAGGCGATCCACCATTTCCATAAACGTGATCAAATGTAAAGGAATGTGACCCTATTTGAACCTGAGTCATTGCTAAACTGTCGTCAGATTCTCAGAACTAAGGCCGCAAAGAAAATGCTGCAGATTATCAAGTTTACATTGATATAGCTAATGCAATACATTTTTCCATTTATAAATGTGACACAAATCAGCATATATGATTTCAATTTTCTTGTTTCTGAATCTAGTGAATTTTCATTAGGCCTTCTACTAAGGAATATATATTTTTAAGGCCTGCCCAAGGAAAGAATATGCTCTATGGAGATTAAGTCCACGTTACTATGGCAATGATGAAAACAAGAGAACAAGTTTTATTTTAAGAACTCTAAAAACAAGTGATTTTGGTTTAGGAGGGAGGACGTCTAATTGAGTTGGTGTGTTCTCATAACTAATTTCTAAAACCAATGAATGTATAAATACCCACGTATGTGATGAAGGATACGAGATTTAATATGCAATAGTTAATTTTCAACTCCATCTGACAAATTCAATTTTAGATGAAAGAAGGGCTTTTAGTAAAAAATGAGGCAACAAATGAGAGAAGACCGCGCAACAAGTCGCAACATAAAAATGGAAATTTCTTGGTTATGGAGATTGGAGACATGACTATGAACTCAAAATTAATAAATATTTGGTGGTGAGGCAATTTATGATTCACCCAGCTAAATCCTATAATTAGAACAACGTATATGCTGAACCACCAACCCCAAATCAAATAACTAGTCTCTTTTTCTTTGGCCTGAATGCATTGATAATACCTATGCATGAACTCTGAAACTGGAACTATAAGCTCTTGCACGGAGCTTAAAAACAAACTATGCAAATTAAGCAAGCAATAAAGAACTTACTAACAAAGGATAAATTAAGAAAACTCGCATAATGGATGGATAAATAAGAAAGGAATATCCTAAATGATAATTTACGTTGTTCATTAATGAATCCTCCGTTGAATGACAAAAGCGGAAAAAGAAGCAGCTCAGAGTTGATGAAGAAAGAGAAAAGAACAGAGTACCTGAGGCTTCCCAGGTGTAACGGAAACACATTCCTTACAACCTTGTTGACGTTCATCAGCAATGAGAGGGCGAACATGCAGAGCAACCTTCACAGAGCAATTCTCCGATGTCTCCATCGGTAAGAGCTGGAAGGAGAAAAAAAGGGGAAAAAAAAAAAAGGAAAGAAAGGAGGGAATGGAGGTATATAGGAAGTTGATAGAAGGAGTTAATTAAGAGAGAGGAGAAATTAATTAGAGTGAAGAAAACGATGCAGGAGCGGAAGAAGAAGAAGAAAAAGAAGAGAGAGAGGAAGGAAGATTTAACAGCAAGAGAGAGAGAGAGGAGGTNAATTAAGAGAGAGGAGAAATTAATTAGAGTGAAGAAAACGATGCAGGAGCGGAAGAAGAAGAAGAAGAAAAAGAAGAGAGAGAGGAAGGAAGATTTAACAGCAAGAGAGAGAGAGAGAGGAGGTTGTTAGATGATAATGAAGAATGAAGAAAAAGAAAGCGCGGTTTATGAGTAATTTGAAGGCGGGAGTTAGAGTAGCAGAAAGAAAGAAAGAAAGGAAGAGGGTAAGTGCAATCTGCAACATTAACAACCACCACTGTCACTTTCCTTCTTCTTCACTTCTTCTTTTACTCTCTCGATCTGATTCAATATTCATTCAATTCAAGCCTAGCTATGCCATTATTTCCCATTGCTCTCTCTTTGACTAACACTCATTTCCCTAAATTGCCCCTCCATAACCATAGCTCATACCTAAGCTCACTCTACAAATTTCGTTTTCTTCTTTTTGTTTTTGTTTCTTTCGTTATTATTCCTCGTTGCAAGTTTCAGCGTCCAACTCGCCTACATCTTTCTTGCCAGACGCTTTTCTCTACTTTTTGTATTTTTATATCTCTTTTTTTTTTTCTTTTTTTGTCTTTTAAGAACGCCTCGAAATCCAAACGGACAAAATTCCGTGTACACACTTGTATATAAAAATATAAGTAAATAAATAAATATACATATTTTCGTGCCGTATTTCTGGATCTGATGAGCCAAAATGTGCTTTTTTTTCCAAACAACTAGAGCCATAATAAATTAGATGAATCAAAACAAAAGCAAAAGATATTTTTATTGTTTTATTACTATCAAATTATATTTCTATTTTAAAATAATTAAGAAAAAAACTGAAAAAGACAAGCTCTTGGCTATTTAAATTCTTTTTTTGTAAACATTTAAATTCTTATTTTAGTCTATAATTTTAATATATTTTGTCAAGCAATAGAACATCTGAAGACTTTTCATGAATATATTTTTGAAAAAACTCAAACTTGTTCTCCTGTTTAGCTCTTATCACTTCGTTCATTAAAATAATAATTTAATTTGATTTAAGTAATTCATTTATATGATGTATTGATGTTGTTAATAAATTGAGTCACAAAAATACATCACATTTAGTAAAATCTTATCTACACACAATGCATATTATTAATTTAATCCAATTATATTATTCTACTAATTTCATTCATGTTAAGCAGATCTTTTTTTTTTTGGGTCAATGATTTTTTTTCTTTTAAATCCACACATGAGAGGATTGCTTCTGCCATTACACAACATATCACAAATGTAAATGAGTATTAAACATAGTCCAACCATGTGATTGCTTGAGCCATAAATAAAATGGTTGTGTTTCTTATACTACAATCCAATATTCAAATTACGTTATTAAATTGTACCCAAGGAAATAAAACCTTTACATTACAGCTTTCGACATTTTAATTTTACATATACCTCGTATTCTTACTACATACTTGAGCTTCTTTATGAGTATCACAACTTTGAGATGAATTTGTAGTGTTTCATATTTCTCCATTCCATCCACTTAATTAGTTAATTACGAAAGTCAGATATCCCATATGGAGATATATATTGAGTGCCAAGTTTGTTAATTTATATGGGACGCCAGGGACGGTTTGCTTATTTGTATATAATTATCTTATCAATAACATTTAAAATACAAGTATGCATTCAAAACTAAAAATTAATATTTCTAACCAACACTCCCAAAATCCTTTTATAAAAAACAAATGCTAATTTATTTACAAGTAATAATAAAATGAAAAGGGGAGACAACAATCAAATAGCTATCCAGATTCCAGAATGTGGCTCGATTTATTAATTATGTCACATTTGACTGAAACAAAAGGAGCACACAATAAAGATGGTGATTGATAAACAACTAATACTCTCCCTTCCCTTGGTTCTATATATCTAGTGTTTAAGGTTTCTACACACAGATTAAGGAAATGATTAGCCAACATAGAATGAAGAGAAAAATGAAGTAAAATGACTAAACTATCCCTATTAAATTACTTGGAAAATGTTTATACATTTATGACTCTACTATATTTAATAGGGGTAGAATGGTAAAAAAATAATTAATGCTCTCTTGAATTTATAAAACATCAGATATTTTGGAACAAAAATGATTTTCTAAAACACCAGATATTCAGAACCGGAGGGAGTAGTATATTTCATTTCTCCCAAAAATGCAATTATTATTATTATTATTATTAGGGTCCTTCTAACATGTGCCCTTATGATACATGTTAAGGTTTCTTTTGATTGGTCAAGTGAGTTTTCAAACATTTAAAATTATTTTTTAAATGAATTTTCGTAGATTTTAAGATATGAGATACTCTACTAACCAATCAAAAAAAACTTTAAAATGTATCATAAGGGCACATGTTAGATAAATCCTTATTATTATTATTATTATTATTATTATTATTATTATTATTATTATTATTATTTAGTAGGAAAACGTACAGTCTTATATTGAGAAATTGGAAGAAAAAGACAGGCACATAAATGGTTCCAACTGTATTATATATAGAGTGGCGGGAAGCAGAGCCCTCGTCTGATGGCAGCTTTGAACAGAGAAAGAGAAAGAGAAAGCAGAAATAAGAAAAAAGGAAGGAAAGGGATAGGCATTACATTAGCCACCACCACCATGAAACGTTGCACAAAGCCAACGCTAACAAATTACATTACACCAACGAGAGCCTTTGGCTTTGGGGTGGGTCCCTTTTACTCACATGTCGCACATGCACACTCAAATATACACAACAAAATTAAAGGAACCAAATAAAAAAGACAATTTTTTTTTTTTAGTTTAGGGTTAAACACAAAATTTGATCAGACATTAATAACGGGTTCTCAGAACTCTGTCCAACTTTAATTTAAGCGTTTCATATATTTATTTTCCCGAGAGACCACCATCCATATTACTAAAATTTAGTCCAATGTATAAGTTTGATCGTTTTATCTTAGTAGTAATAAGTTATAATTTAGCTTTTTTTTCTTTTTTATAATTTTGGTCTTAAATTTTTTTCAAAAGTTGTACTCATTGATCTCAATGACTGATTGATCATAATGACTGAATGTTATTATATCTCTCTTATTTTAAGTTTTACTTTCGAAGTCATAAGTTATTCTTCGTGAGTTGTTCATTTGTTCGGTTGGGACCATCATCAAATAATGTTAATTTAGATTCTAAAAGTGGGTCACTTGTTTCTTAATATAAAAAATAATATCTCTTTCGTTTCAATTTCGACTGTGACGAGCTCAAAATTATATGTTATATTAGACGAGTCCTTTTTTACATTTAATCAACAAATAAGGTCAAATCGAATATTAAAGGTGTTTTAAAACCCAAAAGTGAAAATTTATGAAAAACTACTTTCAAGTCATATATTAATCTCATTTGCTGACGATTCCAACTAAGCAAAAACAAAATCATCAAAAGTAATTCATAATTCCGAACTCGTCATAATCATACATGAAATAATAAAGATATGATTAAATTTGCTCGTTTCACTATGAAACAAGTAACACACTTTCAAAGCTCAATTTGATTTTATTTGTTGAAGACTCCAATTGAACAATGAAAAAATTTGTCAATAATAACATTTAATTCCAAACCGGTGACAATCAAATTTTAAAACGAGTGAGATATACTTATATTTAGTTATTAGAACCAAATAGTGAAACTTTTGAAAATGATATATGATCAAAATTCCAATAACAAAGAAATAAATTATTAGATTGTAACTTATCACAAGATAATGTATTTTGGCTTAAAAATTAATTATAAAAAAATATATTATATGTTCTTCTATACGTGTCCTTTTAGATAATATATTTTAGCATTATTTACAAAACTATTTAATTGTTTGCTTGCTTTGACTTTGACTTTCTTGGAAGCTTCAAAATGTCATTTAAAATCAAAACCTTATGTATATACATCTATAAATAATTGAAGAGATACTGTACTGTAGGCTGTTCATGACAAAGATAATAAAGCAATAGATACATTTTTTGCTTTGTATTAATTTATAGAATACATAGTTGGAAACCTACGTGAGATAATAAGTCCATTAGCATTTTTGGAGTTTTGGGTTTAGAGCTATTCTTTGGATTCCACATATTTGAGAATCCGTGAGGATGCAGCAACAAGAAAGCAACAGAAGCTTTGGCCCTTTGTTTAATTTGGAAGAACATGAGAGTTGCATGAAATGGGATTGCTCCAACACTAACACTATAAATAACATAAGATTTAGTTTGGCTCTTAATATTGTGATTTAAATTTCTGATTCCTGCAATCCGCATCCATCAAAAGTTTTCTGAAAATTTAAAAAGAAGCTATACAATATAATACACGACATATAGTAATTGCTTGGGTTTGAATCCTGTAAAATGTAAGTCAAGCAAAGCAAAGCAATCACGTCAATGACTTGGGTTTTGATGAAGTATAAGCATATATAAAATGAATATTTAAGACTTGAAATGAAATTCCCTTTCTTCACCTAACTTTTTATCATTGGATTCTTCTAAATTCCACTGCTGGATTGCACAAGAGCCAAGTAACCTCGAAGAGACCCCACACAGAGATAAGGGGCTAGATTTAGTTAGTTTCTTAGGATGCGATTATGTATGTATTTTTTTTAATATAATGTGATTTTTGGTAATGTATGCAACATATGCCGACAGACAGTAGGAAAACCTTAATTCCCAAAATGATATATATAGGATTAGACTTTGGACCAGGATTAAGTTAACGAAACCACTTTCGTTGTACCCCAACACCATTGTCCATTGTTTAATTTGTCCTTTGGGTGAGGCTGAGAGCTAGCACGTCTTGTTCATTGGGTCACAAGAAAAGGGCTTGGTTATGACCATGTGATGTGTGCATTTAATTTGTGCTATTCTTTGGGGTTTCAAATCAATTCCCGTTTCTGTCTTTTTCACAGAAAGTTAATCAAGCTAAGCTTAATTAGCCTTTTAATATAATTTCAACAGCATCAGCTGAAATTGGCTTAAGCTAACGGAGAAACTGTACAAATGAACGCGGGCCAATAGTCAAATAGTAAAAAAATAGAATAAAAATTTGATTTGCTTAGACCTTAGAATAATTGGTTTCAAAATAATTAAACTAAACTAGTTTTATGATATCAAAGCCCGGGAAAAGTAGAGATTCCCATAAATAGGTGCTTGTGCCAAAAGGATCATTGATTATATTGTTTTGGGTTCATAATCATATAGATGTTATTAATATCATTCACTGCATCTGAATTCCGACTTTTCATGGAGACGACAAATCCATAGTCCATCTCCATATATAGAGGTGGAAAAAGGATTACCGAAAATGTAAAATTGTTTTTNCCATATATAGAGGTGGAAAAAGGATTACCGAAAATGTAAAATTGAATTTTTTTTTTAAAATTTTTAACTTGCAGTAATTAAGGTTGTCTGTTTTTTTACTGCTTAGCTTGTCTGTTTTATTCTCCTTCCATCTATTGAAGGAAGGGACCATCTTAATTAAAATAAATGTTTTTACATCGATTGATAATGGAAATCAATAAAAAAAAAGGAAAAATAAATTAAAGAAATAGAAAGAACCTGATTAGTTAGAAAGTGAAAAGTTATTCTATACTTTATTTTTAACACAATTATTCTATACTCAATTGGCGGTGCTAGACCATGGACGAATCATATGATTTGATCAGACTAAACTCTTTTTTCTCCTTCTCCTCATCGATTCACACATCGAATATTGATATGTTAGAGAACTAACACATCTTTTTCTTTTTAATTTGTTTTCTTGATTTTTTCTGCCAAGTGGGCCTTGCCTCACATGCTACAGGTATCTATTTTTTACTCTGTCCATTAATCTTACGAAAAAGAAAGGAAAAAGAATAAAGAATTTCAGTGATGAAGGCTACTTCAATGGCGTATGATTAAGAATTTCCACCCAGCGCCATTATCAATGAATCTACAAGAAGGTTAAACAGAAATGGTGGTAGTCTCCGTTAAAGTTCTTCCACGATCAAATCAACAAAATGAGATCGAGATGCAAAAACTGAAAGTTTTAAAGAGGAGACGTACTCATCTATATTTATAAGAGAGATTTGTTATGATAGTCTTAACTATAAGATTCACAAGACACGAAGGTGATCCTTATTCGTCATTATTCAGTATCCTATATGAAAGATATGGGGAAATATTTAATTTAAATAATTTGAATATATATATATCAGATCCTATATGAAAGAAAAATTAGAGAAAAGGCTAAAAACTAATCATATTTTGTCACAGAAACCAAACATATAAAAACTAAGGTTGTGGAGTTGCAGCAGATATAAATGTGTAATTATTCGAAGGTGGGTGGCGACTGGTTTGGTGATCGGAGATAAGAAATAAGACTACTTTAATTTTTGTGGTACAATTATAGCCGTGTGGTCCTCTTTAAAGTTCAAACTATAGAAAGTGTTGGAATTTTAAAATGGAACTCACATCTTATTCAATCAACAAAAAGTCTATTATATTATATATTAAAGTATATAATTTGAAAATATTTTATAAAAATTAAACTTAATCTTAAAAATTAGTTCTAAATTTGAAAGATATTTCAAACAGGATAATCTTTTAAAATAAATAGATTTCACAACAACTAAAAAATAAAAAATAACAATCAAATATATTGACAAAAAATTTAATTAATTTTAAATCATCTTAATAATAAGTTCCTCATAAGTCCTAGCTCGATCATTCACTTTTTTGTTCTGAAATATTAGGTAGATGTGTCAAGGACTCCAACGGCATTGGATCATAACTCATAAGCATAAAGCTTCCATCTCTAATCAACTTTAATTTTGTTTCTGTGCATGCCAAAGGTCGATCACACTTGTCAGCATTGCATGTGTGCCATCGTGCAAATGTAAATCTGTGACTCCGATCCATCTGTGTTAACTAGGACCTTGAGAGAAAATGACCCACACCAAGCACTTTTCACTATCTGACAACTACTGTTCATTCAGAAGGTCACATGAGTGCAGCTAGCTAGCATCCTTACTTGATTTCAGTGTTCATATATGTATGAATTATATATTGATACCAATTTGACCAATTCTTACCTTGTGTGATTAAACTTAAAAAAGCTAAGGTTGAAATATTTAGTAGCTAAGGAGTCATGTGTCACTGACTTTCAAGTGGGACCTTCATGGGCTTTATATATTAATTAAGGGCAGCTTTAAAAGGAAGAAAGAGTGGATTGAAGAGAGCTATAACATCTAGTAAGCCATATCGATCGCACCTATCAATTTTAAACCCATCTTCTAGTCCCTTTTAAAGAATGGCCAAATGTACTTATCTCATCCATTGCACACTAATTAGTTAATTACGGTGGTGATTACTGAATACTGATCATTAATCATGATGGATGTGTATAATATCTTTGACTGTGATATGTCATTAGATTACAAGGATGGATTAAGCTAATCACGCACACCTTTACCCTAAAGTTCGTAACATAATTAATAATTGCCAGCTCCCCGCTTGGTGGGTCTGCATACCTATAAGTCTTCTAATACACATTTATAGCCTTGATAGCATTTTTGGATTAACATGCCTTTTGTCTCCATATTTTTTGATAGTCCAAAGTTCATTCTCTTATGGAAAAGTACTTTTAGCCTTTTATGATCATCTTGCCCAATTTATTATGGACAGAGAATTAAGTGTCTCCATTTCTTTCTCTCCCCTCTTGTATATAATAGGATCTTTGTTGATTAACATATTAATTAACCACTTTTTTCTTCAATTTTAAAGGAACCAAAAAGAAAGAAATCAAATAGTAATCAATCTCGGGAGGTCCAGTGGTAGTGATTACTGAATATTGATACACAATAGTTGATGATGGCAATCCACTAATACGCCTCTGTTTCACTCGACATTACATGTGATGTGAGTCTTAAACGTGGAAGCTCTTTTTTAGAATTATAAGCACAACATCATGCATCGGCCTAGCCATTTCAAAAAGAGGTATCATAACAAATCATTATCTCACTGTTTTGAATCTCCAGATATTATTGGTTGTCTTGGGCCGGCCCAATGGCATAAGGCCCATGGATGGATTTAACTTTGAAGCAGTTAGGTTATAATATTATGGATGGAGGCATGCGTCACGTGATGGCGTCTAAACAAGTGTGGCGTGATTCTCACGCGAGGTTAGAAAACGAGGGAAGAACATTGACTTTGGAATGACAATTTTTTTATTCCAAAAACATAAAAAGAGACAAGGCGGTGGGAAGCGATGGGATTCTCAAAATCAAATCAGGACCGTACGTTGTTTGGAAAACGCAGCAATTGCATAGAAAGTTCGATACAGTACAAGTCTTATCAAACACAAAGGCAGGGCCACAAAACCACCTTCCTAATTCCTATCTCTGCTTGCTTGGATTGCTACATTAATATATTAATATTTAATATATACAAAATACAGGTGACGGTGGGTGACTCGCTTCGGAGCGATACTCAGAGAAAGACGGAGAGATTTTGAGGCACAAGAGATAGTGAAGAGACATGTCGGGTATCGCTCGTGGACGTCTTGCTGAGGAACGAAAGGCATGGCGGAAGAACCATCCTCATGTCCGTAAAATCCCTCTTTCTCTTTCTCTTGCTTTTCGTTTCTGTTTCTGTTTCTATTCATTTCTTGGGCGATTGTCTCTGCTTGTGCTGGATTCGAATTCACTTTTTTTTCTTTTCTCTATTCTAGGGTTTCGTTGCGAAGCCGGAGACGCTACCAGATGGCACCGTAAATTTGATGGTGTGGCATTGCACCATTCCTGGCAAGGCTGGGGTATGTTCTCTTGTTTGTCTTTCTGTTTCAAATATGTTTCACTTATACTTGGTTTTGTTTTCTGAGTTAGAAATCAAAGCCTGCCCATGTTTTACATTCTTACTGTATCATTCGCTGTGATTTGGCTTCTTACGAATATAAGTTGTTTTCTATGTTCTCCTAAATCCTCAATAACTGAGAAGAATTCAGTGAAACTGGCAATAGAAACTTGAAGGGATGATAATTGCTCTTTAGCGTTTGCCTAATGAAGGAGTTGAATTGCTATTTATGGCCCTCAGGCTTCAACTGCTCCACCCTTGAATAAGATAGAATAGTTAGGAAAATGGGGTGCAAAATCCATGTTATACATGTGCTGTAACTTAAAAAAAAAATAGAAGACAAAATAGAAGTAAGGATCCTTATGTCTTTGCTACACCGTTGTCCAATCATAAGTTTGATTTACATTCTCTGATTCTCCCATCATGCAAAAATGTGTGTTTAATATTATCTCTCTACTATGATCAGTTATACACAAAATTTTAACTACGTGTCATATGATTATTGAAAAATCTTATAACAAAGATATAATGAACTTTACCCAAGTCTAGCTCAAAAAACAATTCAATTGTGCTAGTTACAAGGAAAGAAGATAAATGTTGTTGATAGACGTCCAGAGAGTTTAGTTGGTATTTTTTGCTGGATTGGGTTGTTATTAAGCCTATGGAAATGGAAGGAACATTGTATGCCCTAGGGACAAGATGTGGCAAGCCCGGAAAATCTGCGTCGTCATTACTACCGACAGTGCTGAAAATCCAAACTCGCTGAAGTACCTTAATGAATCCAAATCCCAAGATGTGGGAATTGCGGGAATCCTGCATTGCGATCACTAGCGTAAGCGTTGAAAACCGGAACATCAATGCTTAAGTACTTATGTGAATTCAAATTCCAAAATGTGACAACCTATACTTCTCTTACCCCATTGAATGAAATCATTGATGACATAGCATACCGAATTGAATATCTATGAGTCTCTTTTGTGAGTTTGGTAGGCACCTCTTCTAATTGCATTGTTTGTCACATTCGAAGTTAAGACCCTATATATCTGCCAAAGGTATCCTGGCCTGAGAATAGCTCAGGTTCTGGAGGCACTTTCAGAAAACCCCTTTACCACAATTGGCACGATGGAGAGATTGATACAACTATTTTTGGGTGACATCTGTTCCAAAATTTTATAGTTTTTATTTATGTATTGGTTTTTGAGTGCTTATTGTTGCTTTTGTGGGATGTTACACTATTGCTTCCTTGATATGCTTCAGATTTATATCTCTCGCACATGATTGGAATGGTTTTGAGGTTAATTTGAGTTATCCAGAGAATAGTGAGAGTGAAATATTGGATGAACAATAATGATGTATGGAATTGCTTTGAAGGGTTTACTAAGGTCTTGAATTGTTATTGCAATTGGAGTACCAATCTTTATTATTGTTTCCATCCTTTATTTCATTTATATATTGCGGTTGGTTTTGATGTTTACTTCTCCACCAATCTGAGAATGCATTTATTTTACTTATCTATTTATTTGCAGATTCTGAGTACAATGGGCATATTATAATTTAAATATCTAGCAGGTTTTGATAATCTCATTTCTGATACTAGTGCACCATTGAAATTATTAAATTCTTGCATGATGATGTCTATCCTGAATTTCAAATAACATTTTCTTTTCATATCTACTTCATAGATATGGACTAGATTAGGTGAATGTCCTATATGTTCTGCTGCTTAGCTATGTCATATCTATTTCTATTTGTCCATATGATAGAGTGGCAGATGCTGTTTCTTGCTTGAGCTTGATGACCCATAAATAATGGTTTTAGCCCTGGAAGAAAGGGACAGATAAGAGAAAACAGCTGACAAAAAATAAAGCAAGCAAAAAAGGGAAAATCTGGCTTTGGGAAGAATCTATATACACTTAAGAGATGCTAAGGAAAAAAAAAAAAGGAAAGTGGCATCATCGTTGTTCTTCATTTATAATTAACCAAGGTTTACTAGTCATGAAAAGTAGTAAATTGTTTTAACCTCGAAGGCTTTGGTGAATGAATCAAATATCTTTTCTGACTTCATGCGCTGGAATGGAGTTGCAAATAACTAACGCAGCTTGTTGAAATAATGAACATTGTTATTTATCTCAATGGCAATTCATTCTCTGAATTGTTGCAGACTGATTGGGAGGGTGGCTATTTTCCGCTAACATTGCACTTTAGTGAAGATTACCCTAGCAAACCTCCGAAGTGCAAGTTTCCTCAAGGTTTCTTCCACCCTAATGTCTACCCATCTGGAACTGTTTGCTTGTCTATACTCAATGAGGACAGTGTGAGTGCAGATCTGATGATATACGTTATACTATTTGAATGTAGATTATTTGGTTTTATTAATACTGGGTGAATAGATTGTTAATGTAATTGTTGCATGCAGGGGTGGAGACCAGCAATAACAGTTAAGCAAATTCTTGTGGGTATCCAAGACTTACTTGACCAGCCAAATCCTGCTGATCCTGCACAGACAGAAGGCTATCATCTCTTTATCCAGGTACTTAGCTAGGATAAATTCTAAAATCTTCCTTTCATCTGGGAAAGGTGGGGTGTGGCATGTCTGGATTTGCTGCCTCATTGATAGAGGATTTTCATTATGATCGATCACCTACTAGCGTCTTAGGTGATTGGATATAATTCAATAGGACTGGATGCTGAAAAGTGGTTTATTTTATATGCAATATATAGTAATAATACCACTTTGATCTTTTCTGCTTGACTCTTACATGTGCGACTTTACATCATAATGCTTCATGTAGGATGTGGCGGAGTACAAGAGAAGGGTGCGGCAGCAGGCAAAGCAATACCCACCGCTTGTCTAGTGCTATATGGGCTCACTTTAAGAACTATTTGTATTATGGTAGATACTGGTTGCTGTTTGGCCGAAAAAATAGATACTGGTTGCTGTTTATTGTTTGTGTTAAAACCGTTATGTGATTGTTGGCTGCCATAATATGCAGACCCCATGGTTTCAACAGATTCCGCTTACTCTGGTGGGATAAAATGTTGATATGCAACAACGTGAAAGTCCACCAATGATACTTGTTGGTAATTTCATCGGCAGAAACCTGCTGTGCCTGATGTTTGGTGCTACATTGCTATATTAATAGATAATTTATTGTCAAGAGTAATATAATTTCTCTTTGGAACGTATTCTTCTATATTTGTTGTTTTCGTTGTGCAGATTCAGAGACCTATACGGCAGTTGATTTGAGTTACGTATGCATGGTTTACATAATATCATTGTGCTTGACTGCTTGTGTCTTCATACGTTATTCTTGCGAGACCGATTTTCTTGGGCTTCCATGTCCTTCCCAATAGGCTCATTTCCGTGTATGTCTGGATCGGAAAATTATGACAAGGGTAGTGGAGATGATCTAGTGATCTTTTCCTTATGATAACTCTGCTAACCTTGAGGATTATCAAGATGTCACCTTATTTTTCAGGATGAACTTCATTGTTATTGCTTTCCAACTTTATACAGGAGATGAGGAGAAAGAGATCTGAAACAACCCAGATAATTGTACCCACGATATTAAGTCTTCAAGGAAATAACCTTAATGTCAAGTAAAACTTTGATTACGATGTGTCTGACTATGGTCTAAAATTCATGAGCCATGGTGTTAAATATAAAACCAGATAATTTTTACCAACAATGGTCACCCTTCATCTGAATGCATGATTACAGACATGATGATGATACTGAACTGCTTCAACTATATGAGTGTTAAACTCTTCAAGCATTTCATATGGTAAGTACATTTCGGAAGACGAAACCCATAAATAGGTGTTGAATTGAATTCTACTGCTAAGCTAAAACTGGAATATATATGAACTTATTTTGAACTTGCAATTAGAAAAAAATATATTTTTTTTCAATCTTTATCTATTTATTTATTATAAGACATATTAAAGAAAAATAATTTATTTTTATTATTTAAGATTAAAATAACGATGAAAATCACATTTCGAATTAATAATGGAACAAATATGAAAATTTAAAAATAAAAAAATAAAAAAATAATTTTGAAATTGAAATATAATTGATTTTATAATTTGAAAATCAAAGTGACTATTTGAACCTGTTTAAGAAACTTTTTTTTTTCTGTATATTATGTAAAATTTGTTATATATATATCTGAACCTGTTTAAGATGTAAGATCACATCTACAGACAAATATTTACAATAAAGACTATTCATATATCGTATTAAAGAACTTAAAAAATAATTTAACCTAAAAAGAAGATTAAAAAAAAAAAAACAGAACTTGAATACGGGTTGTGTTGCTTCTTTGGTAGCGCACCAAATTGATATCCCGCTAAATTCTGACCTTGGACACGTCTAGGGATTGTGGGTTTGAGCTTGAATTGGAGCTCCATGGACGACCTTGCTGCCTACTATTCACAAAACCAAGCGTCGAGTCTTCATACTTACCAATATTATCAACATCCTCCTCCGCCATCGGTTGCGGTGGTGCCACCACCTCCCGGTGCGGCTCCTCCTTCGCAGTATGTGGCCTACCAGCAACCCATGTTTGCTTCTTACGGCCCTCCTATTCCACTTCAATATTCCCCCAACGAAGTTCGCACCCTCTTCATCGCCGGCCTTCCCGAAGACGTCAAGCCTCGCGAAATCTACAATTTGTTTCGGGAGTTTCCCGGTTATGAGTCTTCACATCTCCGGAGCCCCACTGATTCATCGCAGGTCTGTGCATTTTCTTGCCCCTATTATTTATCCTACTTTTACTCATGTTTTCTTGATGATAAGGACTCGAGAACTTCATTATAATTCCATGATAGAGTTTTGTCTTTGTGATATAGCTAGCATCCATCATTCTCGGCCTGAAGTCTGAACGCCTAGTTTAAAGCGAATAATGCGCTGCTAAGAATTATAATACTACTTAGGGATTCCACAATTCAAACAATTAAAGTTTAAAATACCGGAGCAATTCAAAATTCTCAATTGGAAAACCCTAATTCCTAAATTGAAACTCTAGTTAAATGTGTTTGCATTTCTGCATCACCCACCCCCCTTTTTAGCGGATTTTAATTTGGTTTGCATGTGGCAATGGGGCATTATGAACGCAAGGATGCTATTCAGATGTACTTCACAAATAATTTTAGTTCTACCTGTTTCACAGCATTCCCTATAGCAATAAACTGAGGCTATAAGCAGATTAACACTATAGCGGTGTCGATAATAGTGAGTTTTCTTATAGACAGGGAGCTTTGAGCTTGATTTGTGATGTACATGCACCGGAGTCCGGAGATGATTCGATGAAGGGAAATAAACTCTGAACTGCTTGTATTTTCTTGTGTTTGTTTTGCAATTCTGGTAATGTAAAACGTCATGGTCTTGTCTAATGGGTGCTTATGCAGCTTGGTCTTTTATCAGAAACCAGCCTAAATATAGTTAACGTTAACAATATACCTTTCATCTTGTTGTGGCCCATATGATTGTAAAGTATTTCATTCTTGAATTTCTTTTCTTGGATGCATTCTTTTTTATGGCAGGCTTTTGCTTTTGCTGTATTCACTAATCAGCAGTCTGCGATCATGGCAATGCATGCCTTAAATGTAAGATTATTATACCATACTTGTTGCTGTGTTAAGAGAGACTATATCCATATCAATAATTTGGTTTTTTCAATTTGATGACAGAAGGATATCATGAGATGCAGTGGTTACTAACTGCTGTTGAGTTCATTTGGTTTCAGGGGATGGTCTTTGACCTTGAAGAGGGGTCAACTCTTTATATTGATCTAGCAAAATCCAACTCTAGGTCTAAACGCACTAGAATAGGTCTGTTGACTAATCATATTGCAACCTTGAACTGAATTCCTTTATATACATACCTCTTCTATGTTTCAAGTGCTTCCGAGTTCCATCCTAATTAATTGGACTCTGATTGGCTATTTCGAGCAGATGATGAAATAGTTGGCTCAGATAAGAAAGCTAGAGGATCTTCACATTCAAAGGCAACTTCTGATTCTGGTGAGATGATGTTGCTAGGCTGTTTTAGTGTATAGGGTGCTCTGAGCTATGCTACCTGTTTGACATTTTCCAGTTCACTATCATGGCATTTTGATATTCAGTTCAATATCTAATCTCTTGCTTGGAGACCAGTTAATTATTGATCACATCAAGGGCACTCATCTATAAGCTCACATTACACATCTTTTGCACGCTTGGGCACTAGCAGGTGTTGGCAGCATACACATGCCTGGAATGGGTAATTCTGCTTACAACACGAACACGTATGGTTATCCACCTGCACAAAGGTCATCTGCACTACTTAAGCACAAATTTATTATGTGGAAGGGATGCATCTTAGTTCCTACCATAAATACCACTACTTATCATTTCAAAAGTTACTTTGGAGAACCCTATGTCTTTTATATATTTGAAGGCCAACCATAGGATTCGCGTTTTGAAGTTGATGACTGTGTATGTTATTATGTCTCACCTTATCTGAAAATTATTTGTTTGTTTTCTGTTATTTAGTCAATGGAGTGGTGACAGCAAAACTTCTAAAGACAGTACAGCTGCAAATTTGGTGAGTGTTCTCTTTTCAAAAATTTCATTATTCCTTTACTTCATTTGATTTATAATTTGTTTGAGCTGTATATACTTTTTCTTTTTTGGCTTCATGTTCATAATTTTTTGTATATATCAAATATTCTCCCAGTGCTTAAACATAGTGCGTTTGAATTTTGAATATATGCTGAAAGTAGCCTGAAACTAAATATGGTTATCTTTAATCAGATTCAAATTATTTATCATTTCTCTCTCTTTCTCTCTCTCTCTCTCTAGTTGTTTTAAGGGGAGATCTTTAATATGGGATTCCATTTGCGTACCAAAAAGAAGAGAGGGATTCCATTTTTTTTTGGTGAAAGAGGGATTCCATTTATTTGTTTCATGTCATTGGGTAAATAATGGCTAATTCTCAGCTACAATAACTGAGTGGCATTCCACATTGCTCCCTTTGTTTCTTTCTCCTTGTTAGTGAAAATAACTCATTCTACTCGGTCAGAATTTAAACATTTTTCAGTTTTGTTAATATTTCACTTTATCCAATTCTTCCACATTGCTTCCGTCTGTTTTTTTCTTCATGTTTGGATCATTATGTGTTATCATTTTACTTGTGTCTGTCCTCTTTACACTCCATGAATCTGGAACGCTATTTTATGTTCAACTCTTGCATCTCATAGCATGATTTCTTCTTTTTTGGGATGTCTTTTGTTTGACAGGGTAATTCCTCTCACGTTCCACAAAATGTGATCCCATGTCCAACTTTATTTGTGGCTAATCTAGGGCCATCTTGTACTGAACAAGAGCTGATACAAGTGTTTTCTAGGTCAGTATTCGTGTATTATGTCGTGTGATTTTTTATTTGTAAAATCAGTTAAAGTTGAGTTCAATTTTTCTTATTATTTGTCATCTGTCAGATGTCCTGGATTTTTGAAACTAAAGATGCAGAGCACGTACGGGGCTCCAGTTGCATTTGTTGATTTTCAGGTATTTATTTTGTTGTCTTTTCTTGTTGCACCTCATCTATGCCTGACTATGCAAGGGACAGTTTGGACGTGCTGATAACTCAAGACATTCTTGCTGTTTCAGCTTTCTGTTATCAATCAATTCCTGAATGTTCTCTTTTAATTATTCATGTGCCCTAGTTTGTAATGGATGCAATGATGGTAACATAAAAAGTAAAAACTATTGTGAAGTCACCCTTTAATACATTAAATAACATTTGAACTGGTATACAATAAGTTGTTAGAAAACATCCATAAAACCACTAGCTTGCTGTGTGTTGAGTCTTGATCTGAACGGTCATGTAAAACATTTTATCAAGTTCTGAATGTGATTCTTCTCTTGTGATGGGAGATTGAATTATTTTAGGACACACTCCCTAAGTTTGTTTGTTAGTACTTTCTGATTGCATACTTGTGTGCAGGATATTGCCAGTTCAACTGGAGCTCTAAACAGTCTGCAAGGCACCATTCTTTACTCCTCAACAGCTGGCGAGGGAATTCGATTAGCGTATCCTTTGGTCACCTCCATTTTAATACTCAATTATCTTTATTGATGTTTTGTTTTGCTTAATAAGAAATCTAGATATGCAAAATCACGGATGGGTATGCGGAAGAAGCCAAAGTAAGTTACATGTTGGAGGAATAAATTAAAATAAAAGCTCAAAACCTATAGGAGACCCCAGTCTTGACCATACACTTTGAGTTGCTATCAAATAGCAGTTGCCGGTAGATTGAAAGACTTGGTTGGATGGATGCTACTTTATCTAATTTTTCATTTTTCCTTTGTGGTTGTTGTTAGCCCTTTCCAACTTTTTTTTTTATTATTTTTTAAAATTTTCATTAGTACAGAATGCTAATGGTTTTTTTAAAAAAGAAAATTTGGGGGTCCTCCATGATCGTCATAACTTAAAGTTTCACTCTGGTTAAACGCTGATGTCTTTGTAGCCATTATTGTATATTTACATTTCAATTAAAAGCTAGCCTGCCTTGTCTACTAAGATATTTGTCTACTTACTAATTACTATACCTTATCGTCTCTCCCTCGCTCCTTCCCGTAACGTGGAATTCTTCGACCTAAATTTTTACTTCTAATTAAACGTATGGCTTGGCTTGCTTCTGCTTTCAAAGGGTTTGACACGGAAGTGTTGGCTTATTTATTTTCTTCTGTCCATGTTGAAAGTTGAAACATTGATATTTCCTCATTTCGATGATGACCCATTTGTTCCCCAATAAAAATGATGACACACTTCTCCGTCTAACGTCAACTTCCTTTTTCTCCTTATCTTTCATCTGTATTAATATCTTTGTATCACCACATTTGACATCAATTCCTTTAGTATAGTTTTACATATTTGGAAGGGTATAAAACAATCAATTGCAAAAACAACTAAATACATGTGTTTATCTCTCTTTAGGTCATTTAAAAGAAAAAGATTTAAGGAAAATTATAAATACCCATCTCCCCATATACACATGATCAGACGGTGGAGATACTAGATTGCTAAATTTTTTAAAGAACTCCCTATTTGGAGTGCTATTTACTTACGTCACGCAAATGATAGCTTCAGCTCATTCTAATTTCTAACCACCTCGATCATTCTCTTTCGTGCTGTGACATGTTCGTTCATAACTATCGACATTCACTAACGTTTTTAATATTTCCAGGGATCTTTTGTTCTGAGATAACTCAATATCGAACTGGATAAAAGCTTCTTTCTTCATAGGATTTTAGGTCACAAAATTCATGCTCTGTAATCTGAATAATAGCATAACTCGTACCACGTAATGGTGTGTGCTAAAGGTAGAGGGGTTCGAGGCCTTCTGTTTTGTTCTGTTAATGAATGATACTTTTGTTTTTCTGTTTTCCTTTGTCTCACACTATTTACTATTGAGACAAGAAAAACAAAAAAGTTCCGAACTTATTTCTGCTTTCCTAAACTGGTATCAGAATTTGGATCATCAAAAGAAACGAATGGAGGCAGAAAAGGCTGCATTTAAAACTCGTTGCATTGCTTTACAGCATCACATGGAAAGCGAAACCTACGCCTTTGAAAAATGAAAGTAAGCTACGATTTTTTGATAGATTGGATAATAATATAGGATTAGGATTGGTTTGTATTACCAATAAATAAATAAAAGGTCAACCACAATAATGTCCATTAACTTCCTCTCTTCTATTTTTCACCAGCCTTTGACTTTTCCTTTAATCATACAACACATGCATTTTAGTTACCTCCCATCCATATTTATCGTACAAACGAGTGAATTCACTCTCATTGTCTATCACTATGGTGCCAATATTTCCCGACACATAAAATTATTCTGAATGAAAAATTGGTATAAGAAGATTTTGTTTGTAGAAAAGATAATTAAAACAAGGCTAAATTACATTATATAATTGAAATCAGTTTGTTTACGGGAGTTTAAGAAAGTCAGAAAAATCAATAACTTCATGATAAAAACATGTTTTCATTACATCTTAAACTATTTCTTAAATTTTAAATATATTGATAAAATGAAGACGATATGTTGTAGTTGGAAATTTTTGTTTAATCATAACAACGGATAGTTTAATTGTGGTTGAATAGTCAAAGTATATAATTTATCCTTAAAGCAAATCAGTCTTAAAAATACTTATATACCATATGATATATACATATCAGTATATCATTTTCAAGTAGAATATACATTATTACATTTGATAAACGCGTTTAATTTTATAATTTATTAAAGTTCACTCAATCTTATTTTTTATTTTTCTTTTCAATACAAAAAGCATGGACATTGAATATCTCTAGTGTATATCAAAATTGGGTTTGGATCTTCCACAATCTGTTTATACAGACTTTTAAAGAAAAAACGTTTCAGTTAATTTTCAATATATAACTCTATCTATTAATAAAAAAAATAATTCAATAATAAAAATATATTATTTAAACTCCAACAAAAAACCATTCACATTCAAATTACTGACTGATACATAGTAAACTTCTATGTTGTCCCCCTCCTGTCTGACTTTGTAATCCATGTGCCCTAATAATTGTCTTTATCCTTCTTGTGAGCCATGGATAGTATAAGTCAAAATATGCCGCTACTAGATAACTACTACCTGATGATCTCCCACATATGTGTCAGTGATATCATATTAATTTTTAGACAAAATCACAAAACCATCACATTATTATTATTATTATTATTATTATTATTATTATTATTATTATTATTATTATTATTATTATTATTATTATTATTATTATTATT
>QANZ01051056.1:0-26624 GCA_003254925.1 Chamaecrista fasciculata | reverse complement strand
TGCCTAAGTTGCCATCCCTAGCTGGTAGTATTATCAAAAGTAGCTTAGACGAGGATGGAAAACATTATTGTGTTTGCAAGGAAAATAGTTATTAATAATCCTAAGGTTTTTATTATTATAATTAGCAAAAGAACTGGAAACAACAAAACACCTCAGAGCTTGTGAGCTGTCGTGCAATGTTGTGTCAAAATTATCGTTAACTACTTAATTATTCATCCTTCTCAGACTATTAATTGCCTCAATTATCATTACAGTTATACACATTAAATGTTAGCTTCTTAATTGGGTATATTTGTTCTTTAAAAGAACTTTACCATATTGATTATAGATTCGGTGGAAGAAAACTACAGACACGAGCAACCAATACAATTTTGGGTTGGAGGCAACCATAGATAGGAATCAGAATCACAATTAAATCTTCTTTTTTTTTGTTTTTTTTGGGTTTTGAGACATTTTCTATTGTCGTAATCTGATGAAGTGACACGTTGAAAATTGCCAACTAATCACAACGAAATTCATCCTTAATAATTCTGTTTAATAATGATTTTTAAAATAATAAATTGTTAGAAAATTAAAGCCGCCCTTTAATATGATTAGTAGGGCGCCCAACTTTTACTTTATAGGCCATCCACTTCCTCTAAATTTCGAAATAGCCCCCTACCCAGGCACCCATATGTAAAATAAAAATAAAATTAGTTATTATAAAATTATCACGTTGATAATTCTATTCTTTTGAAATTGAATTATGTTTCATCAAAAAAATAAAAAGAAGAAATTTAATTATGTTGTTTAATTTTTTAAAAAAATTAAATAATATATTTGTTAATTTTTTTTTTCATGAACTAAAATTTGAAAATTATATTATTTGACTTTTTAAAAAACTAACAAGTATACATATGGTTGTTTTTTAAATTAAATTATAAATTTTAGTTTTTTTCAGAGATTGAATTATCGACAAAATAATATATTAATAATTCAATTATTAATTTATATTGCAAAATGATAAAAAGTTCAAATGACAAAATTGCCCCTCCATCCCTATCGTTATTGCGTGGAGGGAAAGTCAATTCCTAACGGTATCTATCCACCGACCACCGACCTACCCCTCCATCCCCACTTTAGAATTATTAAAAATACAGCTTCAACTAATTATGAAAAAGAAACTAAGATATACAAATATTAATAATATTATGTGTGTGTATTCTTATTAGCCTGAGCTATATATTTCACAAAACCCGCAAAAGACAACAACCAACACTCACCATTTCCCCCACAGCACCATATATGTTACATTTTCTTTTTAACAAACCATAGATGTTACATAATATGACATTAATATAGTAATATTACAACATTGATGATAGTTGGATTAAATTTGAAGGAACTAATGGCGTATTTGATTCTCTTATTTTAAAACTATTTTTTTAAAAAAATTCAATTATTTATTTGATAACATTATTTTTTAATTTAATTTTAAAATTAAAAAAATCCAACTATTTTCAGAATCTAAAAAACAGACAATTAATATAAGATGTTCTAAGTTTCTAAAATTTTTTTACAAACTTATTTTTACAAATGAGAATAAAAGAGGCCTTAAATTTCTATAAAATGATGCCTTTAAATCTAAATTCTCGTTGATAAAAATCTTTACATTTTAATGACTAATAGTGCTTGAATAAAACTGTTTTCAATAATAAAAAATATATGCGAGAAATGGAAATGTCATAGAATAATATTACAATTATAATATTTTTAAATTATTTAGTTTAATCCTTAATGTATTCATTCTTAAATCTCAAGTATAATCCCTCAATTTTGTTAGTTCTACTTGTTGGTTATTAAAACATGTTTAGCTATTATATTGAATTGAAATACAACAAGCTACCAAATAACGAGTTAATTTAAAATTCATGTTGGAGAACCGAATAATTAAGACATGTAGTTATTAAAAAACAAAAATAAAAATGGAATTGACCTTTTATAAAATAGTTGGGGAAGAATGTAATGAATATGAAGAAAAGGGAAAGAGGGTGTAGTTCTAGAGTTGTAGTGTACAACCTGGTTTTGAAAAATCCATAATGGAATGAAGGGAAGAGAAGGAAAGTGAGAGGCAATTAAAAAAAATAGAAGAAAAAGAAGAGTGGTAATGGTATTGTCGGTGAATTTGATTTGCAATATAGAAATTGGGATTGATATTTTGATTAAAATAAATATAATTGAGGAAAAATAAAAATTGGGGGTATAAAACAAAAAGGGTTTAAAGAAAGAAACGGACGTGGAGGCTGAAGCAGATGACAAGCTCAGTAGTGGCTGAGTCCCACGAGGGTGTCTTCTCCATAACCCATCATCGCCTCTCTTTCTCTGCCGTGTCTTCTACTCGTTAAATTCTTCATCTCTCTTCAACATTCTTTTTTTCTGATTTCTCTCTCTCTCTCTCTCTCTCTCTCTCTCTCTCTCTCTCTCTCTCTCTCTGATTATTAATATTCTTTTAGTTTTTGGGGGTAAGATTTCTCATCAGTCAAATTCAGAGAAATAGAGATGGAAGGCGAGGTAGGAGGAGAGAGAGAGATTCCAAGCAGGAAGAGAGGAAGTATGGTGGAAGGAGAGAGAAGATACAAGGGGATTAGGATGAGGAAGTGGGGAAAATGGGTCGCCGAGATTCGGGAACCTAATAAGCGTTCCAGGATTTGGCTTGGATCCTATTCTACGCCGGTTGCGGCGGCGAGAGCCTACGACACCGCCGTCTTCTACCTCCGAGGACCATCGGCGCGGCTTAATTTCCCGGAGCTTCTAGAAGGCGGCGGCGGAGGCGGAGACATGTCGGCGGCGTCTATCAGGAAGAAAGCGACGGAGGTCGGTGCTAGAGTCGATGCGCTTCAGGCGGCGCTCCACCACCACGCGGCGGCGGCGGTGCCGGAGCTCATATCGCGTGGCGTCGGAGGCGGAGGCGGCGCCGGGGAGTTCGGTGTTGATCTCAATAAGATACCCGAACCCGATAATTCGGACTGTGAGTGGGAGAGGAATTAGAAGATGTTTTTCTTTTTTCCTTCTCTCCGAATCCGAATCGAATCTCTTCCATAATTTGATGTTTCCTTCTCCGGTGAGAGTCACAGAGGGTGGTCTGTAAGATTCGGCGGAAGCAAATCAAAGTGATGACTGATGAGGCCTTAATCTGTGGACTAGTGTACTGTATCATCGTTTCCCACACCTCGCAAGCCTTTTTCTAATTTAGATTTTACAAGGAAATTTTGGCGTTGTAAAAATGTTAAATGTAAATTAATTAGTAATTAATTAAATAGCCTTTTACTTTCCATGATGATTCTTTCACCTGCTGTTGTTGTGTTCTTTGAATTCTGGTGTTGTTGTTTTGGTTTCTTGTTTAAAATGAATCGATTATGGGTTAGAGAAATAGGAAAGGAGGAGAANTTTCTTGTTTAAAATGAATCGATTATGGGTTAGAGAAAAAAAAAGGTAGTAATTTGAGTAAAAATCGGGGTGTTGGGAAAAAGAATATGAAAATGAAAAAGAAGGAAGGAAGGAAGTGAATGAGTGAGTGAAGGAGGGGACAAGAGTGGCCTACAATGGCCAACAAATGGATACAAAAGAGAGAAGGAGCCATGCTAACCACTAAAGGCATAATAACTACTAAAAAAGAAGCGATAAGATTGAGAGTAACAGAGAGTTGGGTGTTTTTCTGGTTCTTCTGCACCGTTTGCTGATTAAGAATGAATTGTGTTATGAAGGGGACCATTGAGCCCACTTGCTTGTGTGTTTTGATAACGATGGATAATGGGGTCGATTAATCGGTTTTGTCGTCCCTCATTTTCTTTCTAATTCAAGTCAAATCTCTGAGACTCACTCACAGAATGAAAAGAAACCAGATATCTATCTAACATCTCCCATGTGGAACCAATTTTGCAAATTAACAAATATCTCCCTGAGGTTTTGTGTCTGAGCTGTAACCCATACTTTAGCTTCACAAAGATCTATGAGCCTTTTCGGGGCCAAGTTGAAGACAAGGATTAATCCATGATTACCGGAGAATTACATTCTTATTTTACTCTCATTCTTGTTCTTATCCGAAGCATAGCATAGGGATAGGCGTTATTTCTTATTTGTGTCATTAATTTATACAAAGACAGGCCTCCCAGGCGAAAGAAATAGATTATTTTTAAGAGTCCCAAGGGTTTATATCAAGGTAGAAGATATGTCACATGTACCCGCAAACAAAAATATAAATATATTTCTATGGGAAAATTGAACACTAAAAAACTATTGGACTGTGTCCCTCCAAACAGAGGATGTCTCCAATTGGATCAGAATTAGGATTTTCAGCTAGAAAATAAAGAGTGAGAGGTCCACACTTCTTCAAACCAGAACCCTTGTTTTCGGCCGTTCAGTTCAACAACTGGTTATGAGTAATGTACAATAATGGGCCAAACCAGTCAACGCTTCAGCTCAACAACTAAACTATCTTATAAAAAGAATATCGTTGTAGGGACACATGATACGAGTAGTCGTGGAATAGATTAATCACAGTTGAAACTTGAGTGCAAACCAACTTTCTCGTACGGTGTTAACATGGAAATTCACATATCATTTTCAATTTTTTATTTTAATTTTTATCTCAAACGTTTTTGTCCTGCCAAGAGTCTTCACACTCCTGTCAAACATCAGAGTAAAAATATGAAGTGCCATCTGCAACAAATAACAATAGAGAGATGCTTGACCATAACTGTTGGTGTTGGCCCTTGAATAATTGAATAATGACTAGCATTCTTGTAATCTTAAAACAATACTACAATATGCGGGTATACATGCAGGCATAAGCCAAAATTTTAATTCTATTCAAAGCTAGTTTTGCTAACAAATGGTACAACAATGTTTTTGAATGATATATTTTCTGTCAAGCTTTCTTTTCGATTGCTCGTTTGATTTGAAGGGCGGCTCTAACAACATTTCCTCTTGTGATAATCCCGACCTTCAGATCATTAACAAAGGCGCCTTAGACCAAAGACACATGAAGACCCAAATAACTTAAAAAAAAAAGAGAAGATAGAACGTAGGAAGTCACTTACCAGCTTACCCTCAGCATCTACAACTGGAAGTCGTCGAAATTTAGTCTCCAGCAGTAACCTAGAAATAGACGATAAATATTTCAGAAGAGTCATACTTGATTAACAGAAGCAAATGATAGGTGAAAAGAGAAGAGTGAGGGAAGTTAAACGTAAAGAGGGAAAATAGAAAAGAACCTAGCAGCATCCTCAAGATTGGTGGTCTCCCGAACAACCATAGGAGTGGTGGTCATTAATTCACCGATTACCTTCCCGTTGGTCTTACTAAGAAGTTTCTGAACCTCGTTGAAAGTCTGCAAGCCATAATAATATTAACGAAATCCAGCTTTTATAATTTAGACAAATCCTAAACTATCTAATCATTCAGAGTCCTGAAAGCAATTTAGTGAATTCATGACAATGCAGATGTTTTCGTTCCTTACTTCCAATCTTCATTCAGCATAAAACAAGACCAAGATAAACTCCAGGTAAATTTCACAATTGAAAGGACGCTTCAATTGTGTTTTTCAATTGCATTGTGTTACAACACTGTTAACGAACAGCTGTAATGGTCCCTGGTGTCTAACAAAATTATTTTACAGAGATGAATAGCTCCTAAAATAATTTGATTGATGTAATCCCGTAGTGTTTCCGTGAGGAAGAAAAAGTGTAATTCAAATAATGGAGCTTTTTTTTTTTTAACAGGTAGTGCATTCTGTTAGAATATGCCTTAGATACTGATGTGTTATTGTGTATTTTCTGTTTTATTATTTTGTATTAAGTGGGTTCCTATATTTCTGAATTTAGGCAGTTACCAAGACAGTTTTATGGGTAGTTATTTTGTGTGTTCAGTTATCTTTATTTTTAGGGACTTGTTTTCATGTATTTAAGTTAGTTTTCTGACAGTTATTGTAGTGAAGTTATTCAGCCCTCATACACCTACGTTTTTCCTTGTTTTCTCTCTGGTTTTTGCTGCTGTTACACACATAAAAAAACTGACACGCACCAAAAATAATCTAAGGTTCACTTTACTTTGACTTACTGTCAAGATGGGGCTATGCTATGTATTCAGCTGCACTGCACATTGTTTTCTAATCATGTTCTGATATCACTTTCATTCCTTCTATTTTGCAGCCTATTCGTTTCTTGTGGGTGCGAGTATAGGTAAGCCCTCATCTTCCACTTAGAGATGAAGAGAAATTAGGCTTTGATTGTCATTGAATATCTCTTTAATTAGTGGCAACCATGAGGGGAAAAAATGTGCCTCCTATATTTTCGTCATTGGAAACTTTCTTAACTACCG
The DNA here is from genome assembly GCA_003254925.1 of Chamaecrista fasciculata. NCBI lineage: Eukaryota > Viridiplantae > Streptophyta > Magnoliopsida > Fabales > Fabaceae > Chamaecrista > Chamaecrista fasciculata. The sequence continues at coordinate 20,267 of QANZ01051056.1, read as the reverse complement.
TAAGTCTATAACAAACCGTAAGAATAAGTATAGTTTCAAGAAGACAATAAATGTCAAACAGACCTATTAATAAACAAACTCCTCATCATCATATATGAATCATAATTGAACAGTTTGGCTGCCACTGAAAGGTTTTATGTGAAAAATGTTTCAGAAAGTCATAGCTGAATATACTTGAGTAATTAATCATTGAGCAGCAAGGGTACAAGATACAACGAAGTGGCCTCCCAAAATTAAACAAAACAAAACATTGAACACCAGAAAGGTGTCCAATGTTAGTGGGAGAAGGCTATAATACATAGGCCAAACAGTCACATAGCACATCAGTTTGAGCATGTTCTAACTTCTAATTATTTGTATTCTCTTCCGAATTTCCATGACAGTTCTTTATGGCGCTGTGATACGTGTTATTGGGACTCCAATTGTCATCATGTTTTTGATCTACAAGTGGCGACGAAGGCATTTATCAATGTTCCACAACATTGAAAATTTTTTACAGAGTGACAATAGCATCATTCCCATAAGGTACTTTTACAAAGACATCAAGAAGATGACTCAAGGCTTCAAAATCAAACTTGGGAAAGGAGGCTATGGCTCTGTCTTCAAAGGACAACTTCGAAGTGGCCGTCTTGTAGCCGTCAAGCTGTTGGATAAGGCTAAAGCAGATGGTCAGGAATTCATAAACGAAGTTGCTACACTTGGTAGAATTCACCATATTAATGTGGTCCAACTCATTGGTTATTGTGTGGAAGGGTCAAAGCATGCTCTTATATATGAGTTCATGGAAAATGGGTCACTTGACAAATACATTCACTCTCAACAAGACAATTCTTCCTTAAATATTGAAAAGTTGTATGCTATTTCTCTTGGAATTGCTCGTGGTATTGAGTATCTACACAAGGGATGCAATATGCAAATCCTGCACTTTGATATAAAGCCACACAACATCCTCCTTGATGACAATTTCAATCCAAAGGTATCTGATTTTGGGCTTGCTAAACTTTATTCTACAGATGACAGCATTGTTTCTCTGACAGCAGTAAGAGGAACTATAGGATACATGGCTCCTGAGCTCTTCTACAAAAATGTTGGTGGGGTGTCCTACAAAGCTGATGTCTATAGCTTTGGGATGTTATTAATGGAGATGGCTAGTAGAAGGAAGAATTTGAACACGTTAGAGGAGCACTCAAGCCAACATTATTTACCTTTTTGGGTGTATGATCAATTAAATCAAGGGAAGGAAATTAATATTGCAAATGTGACAGAGGAGGAAATGAAATTGGCAAAGAAAATGATGATAGTGGCTTTATGGTGTATACAAACAAGGCCTAGTGATCGTCCTTCAATGAATCAAGTTGTAGCAATGCTTGAAGGAGAAAATGAAGACTTGCAATTGCCTCATGAGCCCTGCCTATATTCTAATGATCCACCAGAATCAGAAATTGAAGATCATAAAAACTCAGTTAGTTCATTTTCTGATTATCCATCTGTTAGTGGTGGTTCCAATTCCAAAGAGTCTAGTTTTAGCCCAAGAGGATGATCTATCAGTATAAAATAGTAGCAACTAACCACCACATCTTTTGCACTAGTCTTGTATAATGATGTTGACTTCAATATTTCTGATTAGAAACAAAGCTCTCTGCATTTGTAGTTTAAGTGTTTGTGACTCTTAAATATGAATGAGGTTATTTTCCATTGATAAAATGTAACAGTACATGCATTGTGGCCTGAAACACAGCTAAAAGATAACAAGACAAAAACACCAATATCTGATTCTGAAAGTAAACTATAAACTATCATTATATTGAGGTGATGAAATTCATTTATGAACTCATGCCCATCTCTTTCTGTATTATTGAGCATTTTGACTGGCACTACCTTTAAAAAGTAAGAACTTCTCACAATTGATAAGTATACTAGGACAGCCTAGAAATAGAAATGCCAACATCAATTAATTTTTATATATTTGGCAACTCATTGTTGGTATTAGTATCACTGCACTTCTGAGTTTGAAAGGGAAGAGGGAGTTCTTGGGCCTGTTTGATTTTTATTTATGAAAATAGTTTTTTGTTTTTAAAAATAAAAAAATTTGTTTAGTCATCTTATTTTTTTATATTCGGTTTTAAAAAAAAGACTGAAACTTATTTTTAAGTTTTTAAAACAATTTTAAAATTAGTTTATCAAATAGATATTTTTAATTTTTATTTTTGAAAACATGTTTTTAAGAACAATTTTTATAAAATAAAATCAAACCGGCCCTCCCGTTCCCCTTTGGTTTTTGTCAGAGTGACAGAATGTTTTGGTATGGCCCGTTTAATTATAGTTTTCATGGGTCAGCCCACAGTTTAGTAGCCCATTAGATCTTAGTTTTTTTTTGTTAGAATGTATAAAATTTGCTTTTAGTTATTATTGTACAAAAAACACATGAATTTTGAAAAATGATGAAATATTTTTTAAAATTTTTATATAAAATTATTTTGTTAACATTTTTATTCAAATTTTTTTATATAATTTTATAATAATCTTTAAAACTTAACTATTGTAATAATTAATATAGTAGCCAAAAAAATTTAAAAACAAATATTCATTTTAAATGGAAATTTCAACAAAATGATATATTTTCATACAATTAAAATTTCATTGAGTTTTTTATCACCTCAAAATTTAGGAGATTTTTTACACCGTGACTAAAACTTAAGAAAATTTTATACAATTTAACCTATTTTTTATTAAAAGGAAGAATGAGTTGTTGGATGACACTGATGTATAAGGGATTGATCAGAAGTTTCAAAACAAATTGGGTATGTGGTAATTAATAAGACAGGAAGGGATGAAATAGGATGATGTGGGTTAGATAAATTATTTTATTAATTGAAAATTTAAGAAAAAAATTATGATAAATTATTTTTCATTGTTTGGATATTATAATATCATTAATATAGTGAGATGAATTTAAATATGAAGTTCTTAATAATACTACTCTTCTAATTATTTTATTTATAATTGATATTTATTCTTACTTAAATTTTTAACAATTCTAACAAAAAATTGTATATTATTTAACTACCAAGCATTATAAATATAGAAAATGATAAAGAGAAATAGTTAACCTGATATTCAAATAATAAATTTTGAACAAAGAGCAATAATATATTGAAATCTTTAAAATTTAAAATTTAAAAAAAAAATTGAAAGTATGAAAACTCTAAAAGGAAAAATAAAAATTAAGTATTAAAGTTTTTTTTTGGTTTGAAAGTATATAAGTTCAAAATCATCCTAAATCCCCCAATTTGAGGGATTTAGAAAAATAAGTATTTAAATAATTTAATATAATTTGGTAAAGTGCACTTTTGGTCCTATAATTTTGGCAAAGGTCTCAAGTTGGTCCCATAACTTTTTTGTTGCAATTTTGGTCTCATAACTTTGGAAAAGGTCTCTCAATTTGATCTCATAACTTTTTTGTTGCAATTTTAGTCTCATAACTTTTGAAAGCATCTCACCGTTGGTTTCAAGTTGATTTCCATTCATTATTGCCGTTAAATCCACTTTAGCCAAAATTATGGGACCAAATTGAAACATTTGCCAAAGTTATTGGACCAAAAGTACACTTTAACCCTATGATTTGCAAACTATCCTATTTAATCTCACTCCACTTACTACTTAAAAACATAGTCAATATAATTGGCCAGCGACAAACCTTTAAATAGAGCTCAGATCCACGGAGAATTAATCCTTATTAGCGGGAGATACCTTGCCCAACCCAAAAAAAAACATAGTCAATGGTTAATATATACTCCTAAATCATCCCACCTCATCTCAAGTCACTCTCAAATCATCATCTCAATCAAACACTTAGGGCCTGATTGGTTTAAGAAAATATTTCCTGTTTTCATTTTCTGTTTCCATTTCTGGAATTCTATTTTCATTTCAAAATTTTCAATATTTAAGAAATATGTTTGTTTTATAAAGTTAAAAAATCGTTTTCATTCATATTTAAATTATGTTAACTTGAATAACACTAATTTTTATATGTTTTTAAGTTTGATTATAGCTAAATGATGATATTAACATGATTAAATAGTTTACTTTTGTGTAATGTTGCAAAATATCATAAGTTTGTTTTTGGAAATACTGGAAACGTCTTTTTGACGTTTCCTGTTTTCAGCCTGTTTCAGAAAATGTTTCCAGAAAACATTTCCAAAAAAACTGTACAAAACACGTTTTCAGTCATATTTCCTGTTTTCAGTGAAAATGGAAACAGGAAACAGGGCAACCAATCAGACCCTTAATTTCTTTCTCTCGTGAACACTAAATAACAATGACATGGTAGTACGTTTCTGGGCCTTCTATTTAGTGTCACTGTCACTATTTTCATCACGTTGTTTGAAAGCTTTATTTGCCTTTTGAAATTGTGGTGGATATATCTTTCTTTAGTCGTATATATCTCTGAATTAAATGTGATGATGCGATGCAAATGTTGGCCTTAATTACATTTAAAAAAAGTACATATTGATTATTGAGCAAGCAAAAATCTTCCGGCAAAAGAAGTATCAGGTTATTTGATTCATTTACTATTTTTTATTTTCCTTGTATGGTGAAAATATTTTATTCACTATATATAATTTTTCAACAGATAAAAAGCAACGGTTGTTTACCAAAAAAAAAAAAGCAACGGTTGAATTTGTTGGCAGGAGTGTCGGTTAGTTCATTGACTAATATGCACATATGTTTATTAAAGAATAAATTAATATTTCTTTTGCATGCGGAGTATATTTTTCCCACACTAACATTGTTTTACTGTTTACTTTCACATATATATATATATATATATATTAATGTTTTGTTATAGTGGGTAACTACGTAGTATCATGACATTCCAAAATATATAATTTGAACCACAATATTAATTCGAATTCATTTAACAAAAACTCCATAACTTAAGCTATGGAGCTTTTCATATGAGAAAATTAACTTGGTGATACGTATCATTCTTTTGCAAAGAAAAATGAGAGAACAAGTCTAAGATTAATGCATTGATGACTTGTACGTGCATGAGTCAAAATCTTGTGTTTAGCGATGAATAAAAGAATATAAGATGCCAGGCCAAAAATAAGAAAGAATATAAGATGAGAAGAGAAGGTGAAATACGTACTACTCAACGATTCTGGTCTCCTAACCTCAAATAATTTTAGTATCATGAAATTAATTAATATAGCCATTTTACTACCTTTGTATTTCACTTTAATGATTCCTTCTGCATGCATGACAAACTCTATCAATAATAACTAAATTATAATGCGATCATTATTGAAAGGTAGGGGCCGTAATTTATCTTATGTCTTTATTAAAAGTAACAAAAAATATCGAATCTAACAAACCAAGTAAAAGGAATCGTACACACTACACAACCAACGTGGGGGGGCTCGGCATGGTTGGATTGGACAAATATGCACATAAATAAGAATAAGTCAGAATACTTTGTAATTAATTATATTAAAAATATAAACGTGAAAATCACTTTTCAACACAGATGACGCTTGCGTTACAATTGTTACAAGTAAAAATATTAAGTTTTGGATTTTAATGTGAACAGCCCGGTTACGTTGTCGGTTGATTTTTAACAACCGGCTTCTATAAAGTTTTGGTATTTTTGTTTTTATTTTTTTATTTAATTAAAATAGGTAAGAAAAAGATATATGAAATCATTTGTTCTAACTATCGTTGAGTTTCATATAGCAAGCCCTTAAAGTTTTACTTTTCTTTTGGGCCAAATAAAGTTTTACTATTCATTGAAGGATTAAGAATGGTTGTAGAAAAATTGTCGAGCTTAAAATTATATAATTATAGTTGAAGCCCATGACCCTTATAATTTTCAAATGATGACTTGAAAAAATAATAAATTTAAAGTATGTTTGCATGCTGAAAAAAACTTTTAAAGAAATTTAAAGAAAACCAAGATAACACCTTATAGACGTTACGTACACTTGAAAAATGATAACATGTTTCATTTAAAAAAAAAAAGGTTATAGAAAGTAGAAACCTTATTGTTTTGACTAATAATAGATTTATATTAATTTCTGTATTTTTATAAAATATATATTAATGAAATTAAATAAGATATGTGTATAAAAATTGTTAATAGAGACAAAATAAAAGAATAAATATAGATATAGCTATAATTAATCATTGAAACAAAATATAAATAATACTTAAAATTAAACAAATTTTATAATAAATGATGAATTTGTCTTTGAATGGGTTAAACTTCAAGTGATTAATTGGTAAAAGGACTTAATTCAAAAAAAAACACAAAAAAACAGGGTTGGAATTTCATAAAATTCCTCTGATATTAAAGACCAATATAATCCTCATAAAATTCTTCTTATACTAAAGTTAATAAAAACTCTAAGAAGGATTAAAAGTAATAAAAAGTGAGGAGGTTTTGTAATTATAAAATGAGGGAAGGGAGGCCTTAAATAGACAGCCTCTACTTGGTAGTTACTAGTTAGCAGTTACAACTTACAACAATTATAATAGTCAAGAAATGAATAATAGTTCAAACATTACTTCATCAATAGAGATATACTAAATTTTACACAATTTTTCAATTTAAGTCAAATATTAAAAAAATTGTGTATTTCATATATGTATGCTATTTAATCATAATACTTTAGTTATGTATTATCAATAAATAATAAAAATATAACACTGTAAATAAAGAAAATCTTATCTTACTCACCCAAAAAGAAAAAAGAAATCTTATCCGAAAAATGGTTCGTACTTTAATGGATTGTTCACAATAATTATTTGCATGGCCGAAGAAAACACGTGGGATGCATGCCGTACCCATTTGGCCCGCGATAAATTGATCAGATATATTATAGATATAACGGTCCCACTGTTTTAATTTCTTTTGTTGAGATATATAAAAGTTTAACTTTAATCTTAGGAAAATCAGCACACACACAAAATAATATATTTATAATTATAAACATAACGAATACTATGAATATATTAGCGAACCACGTCTTAGAAAATGGTAAAAATATGAAATATAGCACATGCTTTGTGTATATATCACACATCTTTTATCATCTATCCTTTCTTGAAAGTTGACAGGGACATGGCAACATATATACATCTCAATAATATAATCACGTCTCTTCCATCACCTATTCTTTTTCTTCTTCTTAGTTATTTAATTTTATTTCTCATAATTAATCTAAATCTGGAAGTTCGCATCACACGTACGTTTACAAAATGCATTTTATCGTAAATCTTCTTTAATTTTACCTTCTTCATTGTCTATATATAATATATGCCATTGGCCAAATATATATATATATATAATATGCCAATTTAACTTTCCAAGATTCTTCAAACTAATTAAATCTTAGAATTTTCATGTTCTCACGGAACATGTGAACCACATTCGATCCGTTTCATTTTTTACGCCTTTTCAACAGTTTTCACTTTTCAATGTAAAATAAAAAAAAATTGACAATATTGTTTAGAATAAATTAACAACTTAATCCCTGAAAAATCATTGAACTAGTAACTTTATCTTTAAAATATTGAAATACATAATTTAATTTTTGAAAAATTAAAATAGTATGTTTATTAGATTTTTTTTATAGACTAAATAATATATATTTTAATCTTTCAAAAATTAATTTGTACATTATTTTAATATTTTAAAAATTGAATTTTCAATGTATTCATCTTTCAAAGATTAATTATCAATTCACTCCTAATATATATATATATATATAATCAATCTACACTTATTCAATAATTAATATTGAAAAATAATAAATTGCTGAGATTTTCAGATAATTAATATGAAAAATAATCAAAAGTAAATCTTCCGTTCATGCGTCAACATCAATTAACTATTTTAGGTAATTACTATTTGTAGGAAAATTAGTCAGTATATTTACTTGTTTTACAAGAGTATATTTATAAATTTGCTAAAAAGTTATTCTGATTAATTATAATTTTTATATATTTTATAATTAGTCATGTATATTTTTTTGTGCTCTCTTACTAATATTATAATTAATTATACAAAAAGTTTTTATTGCAAATATTATTTTAGTAGAGAATCTTAATTATAATAAATTCTAAACTTTTTGAAGTTTGAGGTAGGATTACAAATTTTAAAGGGTAAATTACACTTTGGTATCATATTTTATGGACCAATTTCACTTTGGTACCATACTACCATGTTCTTTCAAAAGTGACACTTTAATACCGTGTTCTTTACATCATTAACATTTTGGTACCCATTTCTTTCAAAAGTGATATTTTGGTACCTTGTTCTTTGCACCGTTAACACTTTGGTACTATGTTTTATGGATCAATTCCACTTTAGTACTATGTTCTTTCACGATGTGTTACTATGTTCTATCTTTTTTAAGGTGCCAAAGTATTAACTATTAACGGTACAAAGAACATGGTAGCAAAATGTGACTTTTGAAAGAATATAGTACCAAAATGAAATCAGTTCATAAAACAAGTTACCAAAGTGTAATTTATCCAATTTTAAAATATTTAAACTAGAGATCATCAAAGAATCAAATTATGTATTCTTTCTCGAGTGAAATCAAATTCAAAATTCGGCAATATAAATATGGTTTTTTTTTTTTGCCAAAAACAATATAAATATGGTTGGGACTCCATTTTTATCGCCAAACCAAGCTAGAGCTTAAGGCGGGAGAGAGACACAGAGAGTGCTACACTTCCATTAACGTCAGGCAAGACTTCTATCTCTGTCTATTCCAATGGCAAAGTATATATATATATATAGTCTATCAGCGTCGTCTTCCTCATTTAATTATTTTTGTGTCCATATTAATTCTTCTGTTTTTCTTATTTTCTGCTAATCAAAATGTGATATCTCTTCCTCCTGCAATCGCTAAAATTGCTTTTCTTCTGCTGTACTCTGTTTAGTTTAACCCTAGCGATGGAAGATTATGAGTTTATTAGGCGACAAAAGTCAAGACATTTTCGGATGGAATGTAGTAGGATATTACAGTTATTAATCTCGACACTTCGATTATTTTCTAAGCGTATGCATTTTCTCTCATTTTCCTTCGGAGGGTCACCCAAACAAATTATCCACTTTTGTTTTTTTCTCTTTTCTCTTGAACCGACATTTTCGTTTATTAAATTTAAATACTGTCTTGACTTAACCTAAAAAAAGAATTACGATCGTCGCCACGTCGATGGAGACTTTTGTTTGACTTTATTATCTTTACTTCTCACCGTTTGACTGGACAGTTTATAATAATGATTTGGTTATGGAAAAAGTAAAGATAACACTTGCAGTTTTTAAATGGCTATAAATAATCATTCTAGTAATTTAGAATTTATTTAGAACCTGTAATCTTGAATCCAGACTACGGTAATATAAGAAAAAATATATATCGCATGGTACTAGAATCCGTAACTGGCGCTTCAAAATTGTCATTCTTAACTCCTTCACCTTTGAATTCGTGTTTAATTCATCATTCACATCTTCATCTTCAGTAGTTCAAAGGCACGTGTGTGACTGACATTCTCTGTGTTTGAATCACTGTGGTTATTGTTTTGATTAATTTGGATATTTATACTTACAGATACTAAAGCCCAAAAAAAGATAACAGAAATCTGTGGCCGGAAGAGATTTGAAGTGGCTGAAGATTATGGATGGGAAAAAGAGTAGGAGCAATGGCTCAGGAATGGAAGTTCCTCGTTGTTGCTTAAAGGCTAAGGCTTCGACCTCTGAGCTTGAGGCAAAGTGTCATTCAACTGTTGTTTCTGGCTGGTTCTCAGAATCTCGGTCTTGCTCTGGTCATTATCAAATTATATTTTCTAGTTCTTTGAGTTTTCCCTTTTTCCCTCTTTTACCCAAAACAAACAAACTCTACATCACTGTATACCACATTAGCTTTTTGATTTCTATTATTCATTGCTTTAATCCTCCTTGTTCTTTTTTTTTTTTTTCCTTATTACAGGGAAAAAGGCCGTTTATTATAACAATCCCATGTGGCCAGGTAGGTGTTGCTTATCCAGGATGTTACATTTTACATATCACATGTTCTTTTTCATTTACCAATGCCCTCAAGCTTTTGTTGCCTTGTGGCCTTTGACCTCTGGAATAATAGTTCCCTCTCATTGACTCTTGTTTATCCAACAAATTTTGAGAAAACTTTTTTCTTTTTTTTTCTACTGGACCACAAATGATGCTAATTCAATGTGATTATATTATATAGAATCTAATGAAGATTAATACTTGAATTGCTTATTGTACTGCTTGTCTTGTTTATGGCCACTGTTGACGGCTTTGGTGCCGTTCATTAGGAGAAGCTCATTCAATCAAAGTCGAAAAGATCTTGTACAAGGAGAAATCAAAGTACCAAGAGGTCTTGGTTTTTGAGGTTTGCCATCTTCCTCTTACTAGTTTCTGGAATATTTCTCTATTAGCCATATTGAATGGACTTTCTAACAAAAGCCTTTAAGTGCTTCTGGTATGAAAATTGTTCTCCAATTTTTTTACCTCCAAGAGGTTTTATGTTTGAAGAACTTCTAGAAATTAAATGGTTAAACAATGTTTTTTGGGCTAAAAATGTTTAGCCTCTCTAAGTGATTGACTATTTGACTTGTCTCCAATCTTTTTGATTTGCAGTCATTAACGTATGGGAAAGTACTTGTACTTGATGGGATTGTCCAGTTGACAGAAAAAGATGAATGTGCTTACCAGGAGATGATCACTCATCTTCCTCTTTGTTCGATTCCATCCCCCAAAAATGTAATGTAATTTGAGCTAATGTTCATTCTATTGTATTTCATTTATAGCATTTCTTCCTGTCAATTACACATATTGTGGCTTGTAGCTTTGTGCAGAACTTCTGTTATGCATCTTCGTTGTCTTACTTGGTGTCTGAGTGATTCTTGCTAAATAATTTACCTATAAGTACAGTGGTTTGCACTGTTATTTTATTTCTCCTGATGGGAAGCTCAGGAAGGATTTTTTTATTCCAATTAATGTCTTCCTGAAGTGATTTACTTAATGATTGTGTTGGCAATGATCAGTCAAGTCTTCTTGAAATGAGCTTTAGTATTCTTTTTTTTTTTTTGGGTAAAAATGAGCTTTAGTATTCAAGTGGCACTGGTAATATAATAATAATAATATGTAATATTTTAGAATACCTAGAAAATCTGCTGCTGCTGCAATTGCAAAATTGCTGTAATTGATATTGTGTTCTGCCACAACGTTGTGTGATAAGTTTGCTATTTGCTACTTTTTTTTTTTTTAATGTCAGGTGTAAGTCATAAAATTTATATAAGAACATATAAATTCATTATGTGCTTTGCAAATTATGGATAATTGAAGAAGATTTATGATTTTCCTTCGGTTTTGTCATGTGCTAAATGCCCTTTATGCTGTTAATTCAGGTTTTAGTTGTTGGTGGTGGAGATGGCGGTGTACTAAGGGAAGTATCTCGTCACAGTTCTGTGGAGCATATTGATATTTGTGAGATAGATAAGATGGTTATTGACGTAAGTGATGTTGGTCTTAAACTTGATCATTCTTACACCTGACTTTTGTAAAAGACTTAACAGCTATGGTTATGCTATAGGTTTCTCGGAAATTTTTTCCTGAGTTAGCTGTTGGATTTGATGATCCTCGAGTTCACTTGCATATTGGTGATGGTATTATTTTATTTGTTCTTCTAGTCTGTTTTCAAGTTTGTTGAGTTTCCAATTCTATGAATTTATATTCTCTGGATAGTGAACCCTGAGGTTTATGTGCATCTTAAGTAGATCTTTACATTATTTTGGCAGCTGTTGAATTTCTTCGTACTGCACCTGAAGGGAAGTATGATGCCATCATTGTTGATTCGTCAGATCCTATAGGTATGTCAATTCTTTGCTTGATCATTTGTCCAATGCACAATGTTTGGAAACTATGGCTGAACACTAGAATGGAATCTACTTGTGGTATATGATTCTTGATTAGTTTTAGGAATAAGTAACAAAAGAAGAAGAAAGAGTAATTTGTAGGTTGCACTATCAGTGATTCACAGCATTTTTTTTTTTTTGTGTAAATTAGGTCCTGCTGTGGAACTTTTGGAAAAGCCATTTTTTAATAATATAGCTAAAGCATTAAGGCCTGGTGGAGTTCTTTGTAATATGGCAGAAAGTATGTGGCTTCATACACACCTTATTCAAGATATGATCTCCATTTGCCAGGAAACATTCAAAGGTTCAGTACGTTATGCATGGACCAGTGTTCCAACATATCCTAGGTAATTGAGAGAATTTATCTGTTCCTTCGGTTGTTAACTTTTTATCGATAACCTTACGGTTGACATGTGTAAGGATAGAACACGTTCAGTTGATCTATATAGCCGACCCCACCTAGTGGCAAAAGGCTTTAGTTGTTGTTGTATAGTAATTAACCATAGTTTCTAATTTATTTCTGTCATTGGCATGCAGTGGTGTTATAGGTTTTCTTCTTTGCTCAACGGAGGGGCCACCTGTTGATTTTGTAAATCCCATTAACCCCATTGAGAAGGTTGAAGGTGCTATCAAGCATAAAAGAGAACTTAGGTTCTACAACTCACAGGTAACTTAATATAGTCATTAGATTTATGTCCCTTAAACATTTTAAATCGGTGTATGTTGAGGTTATGCATGAAGTTCTGTTCTACTCTGTTGTTATTAGTTCTTGCTTCTTGGTAAGCTTTTCTACTATTAACTTTATGGCAAAAAGACTCTTTTGTGCCCCTAACGTTTACGGTGATTTTCAGTTATGCCCCTAACGTTTCATTTGTGTCAGTTGTGCCACCAATGTGAAACGTTAGTTTCAATTATGCTCCTAATTTTGACTCAATGCTAATGTGTCAATTTTTTTACTTGTGTGTCAATTTTTTGTTTTGAATTGAATATGTGGCAAAATAACTGGATAAATAAAACATTCCTGATTTATTTTTTATCTACCATGGCATTTCCTACGTGGATTTACATTCTCTAAACCAAAAAATTAATACCCTAAAATTTTTTTGACTTCTTCATTTTCGCAAGTCTTATACCAGTCAAAAACCCTAAATTTCCCTAGATTTCTTTCTTCACCTTCTCGTGCGCAAAAGTAGGATTCGAAAACCTAAAATTTATTCACCTTGGGGGCACAATTGGGGGCATAACTGAAATTAACGTTTCACATTGGGAGCACAACTGACACAAATAAAACATTAGGAGCATAACTGAAAATCACCGCAAACGTTAGGGACACGAAAGGCTCTTTTTCCTAACTTTATTAACATATTGTTCTATAGTGGTATTCTTTCTGTATTCCTTCTTGGTGTAAAATCTCATATGACTCTACTTTTTATGCAGATGCACTCAGCTGCTTTTGCCTTGCCAACATTTGTTAAGAGGGAGGTAGTGACACTTAGAGGTCAATTATGACTTCAAATTTATTATGGGCAGCAAGGTTATATAGGATGGGAAAAAAAAAGTTAGATGATGAGGCCCGAATGATTTTTAAGAAAAATGCCGTAGTGGTTTCGCCAGATGCTTTTACGTTCTCTGTTAGACTTGCGTCATTTGTTCGTAATCTATGAATATATAATTATATATAGTTTTTGGTCAACACGTATATATTTCTTTTTTTTTTTTTGGGTCAACACGAAAAATGTATTTCTGAAATAACGTATTCTGCTTGTTTCATGTCTGTGTGTGTGAACATGTCAACAAGAATCTCAAATAGACATATATATTGTAGACATGTCATTGAGATTGTATACATGTCAACAAGAATCTCAAATAGTAAACTTTTCAAGACAAGTCATATATGTGTAGAGGAAGGATTTAAAAATTATGTCAGCAGTTTAAACTTTAAATATTCAGCTTATAGAAAATTAAAATCACAATCAAAACGCCTTCGTCTATGTATATATAGAGAGAGAGAGAGACAGAGAGTTGAGCAAAACAATAAAATTAATCTATCTACTTTTTATTTGATTCTCATTCACGAATGAAACATTCAATAAAACACCACAAACGTCAAGAAAAGAATTGACATATACATACATTGTACGTCCTTATAAACAGCATTCTACCAACCAATATTGCCACTTTTTACAAAACCAAGCATACAAAGACACTATAGTTCATCGGCAGTGAAGTCAGGTTCCGCAGGCTTCTGAAGCAGGATGGGCGTTAATCTTTCGGGTACCCTCGTCTTCCTTGAGGTGTTACGACGTAAAGCTCTAAGTGCATTAGCAGCAAATCTTGAAGCATATATTGTAGCACCCAGACTCGGTGAGCTACCACCTGCCTTTGCCAATGCATCTTGCAGCCTATTCTCTTCTTCCCGCAAAGACTCTTCAAGCTTCTTTTTACTGTGTCGTCGCCACGCTGCTTGTATGAAACATGCAGCCCATGTACGCCATTGTTGCGAGTAGAATCTGAAAGTGTGACGAAGCTGCTTACTGTGAAGACGTCGGAATTGTGATGCCACAAACTTCAAGTCATCAGCTTTCAGAGCAAAGGCTTCAACTTCTGAAAGTGTTTGGACAGTCCTCGTTGATATGGGAAGGTTGGATGAGCAATGAGGGTCTAGAGCCCATGTGAGAAGCTCCTCTCCACAAAAATCACCACTTCTGAGGAATTCTGAGTTGAAGAAGCCTGTTCTTCCACCATTAGTTGTCACCGTCAATAGCCTTCCTCGAATTATAAACAGCATCTCGTCGACAGGATCTCCTTCTCGGGTGATGCAGCTTTCTTCAGTGTAAAGCACCGGCTTGAGACGGTCGCACATTGCATCCAATAGTTGTTCATCCATTTTCTCAAACATGGGCACCTTGAAAACCAAAGACACACCACTCAACAAAAAAAATAAACAGAAAAAAAAAAAGAATAGTGCATTTTAAATTTAATTTCAGTATCACATGAAAAACAGAGAAACTTACTCTCATCAGCAGAGCCAAGCAAAGATGACGCTTAATGTCCCTTCTTAAATCCTTGGGAAGATTACATATCAAATTGTCTTCATCAACACCTCGGGTTTCTTGCCATTTGTATTGTTCATATCGTCGGATTCGCTCTCTAAGACTATCAGGGAGCAATCGATGAGACATCCACTGTTCTGCATCTCTCCTTTTCACTCTCATCTCTTCCAATCTTGTAGTTGTTGACTGCAAATATGTCTGTTTCAAAACAAGTCAAACTTGTCAACACCCAGATGATCTTATCTTCAGAACAAAATTGTGTGTCAAATTGCTGCCCTGACTTTTGCATGGGAAAATTAGAACTAAACAATCTATCTCTCTCTCCCCCTCCTAGTGTGGTTAAATGTATCTTATAATCCCTTCAAATAAAAAGTGTCGACAGTGGTGGATCCATGTGAAACTGTTTCAGCCTAAATTCATTTTAATAGACAAGAATCACTGGAATCTACATCTAAAATCAAAATAATAGCTACAATGCTTATTACAAAAGTGAGACTGCATTTGCATATGCATACATTATTTTCAGAACACACATCATCCCTACTCTATATTCTGTGGACATTTAGTCTACAAGAATTGTCTATCCACTACCCGAAAATACTCAAACTATACATCAAAGGTTGGTACTGGAAATCTCTCTATAACTCTATGCATTAGTAGAAATAGTATGTCTTGACAACAATCATAAAATGCAAAACTAGGAGCTTGAGACTTGTAGCACCATGACAAAACACAACTCAAGTTTGAGACAAATTGCAGGAGGCACATGTGGCACTAAATAATAAATTTATTCCAATATTTTTCATATAGATTTGCCAGTGTTATTGAAGGAATAGAAAATAATATGGAGATATTTGGTACCAACCTGCATATTTCCGATGAGAAATGAAAATAATACCAAACCAGCGATGGAAATGAAAATGGCAAAACAGATTTCCCAAATAAAAGTACTTGTTGTCAGGTTCTGACCAAGAGAACTGCAACAAAGAAGGGGATCCAGCACCCCAGTAAAAGGAGGGGAAACAATTTGAGGATGTCAGAATGTCAGATGATATCTTCTAAATCAAAATGTGCACATCATAGAAGACTTCAGGCAATCTAGAAAAAAGCATAATATTTTAAATGGTATAATCTTCCTTAGGTCATTATTTCCATTCAAATCCCAGGAGTCAAAGACACAAAATAAGACATTGAGAAACAGGACTATTCATTTTCCATTTTATTAACATTAACAGTCCACCCTTCACAAACAAAAGGACAAACGAGCAGATGTATGCGCACAGAAAAGAAAAAAGAGAGACGGGGCTTTTATCCCCGATGAACCAGCCATGGCATAAAAGAACTTTAAATAATGCTAACATATATATTCAGGCATTCAGCACATATACCAAATTTATAAATAACACAAACACATAATATAATCAAAAATAATTTATCCAGATACTTCAGAAAAAATATCTACAGAACATACCTCAGATTTCTAAGGCCCCACCAAAAACAGTAAAAAAACTTCTGTGGGAAATCTCCTGAGTCCACGACACCAGACTGAAGCGCATCAAGGAATATTCCAAAATTAAACAAAGTTGTATTTGCTTCTTGTATTGGGCATGAATCAGTCAGTAATTTTACAATGTTGTCTGACCCTTGATTTTTACCACAATACAGAGCTGCCTTATTACATGCAGGATTTCTTCTGCAGGCTTGTTGCCAGCAAGTGGTTTCTCTTTCTATAGAAAACAAGTACCAAAAGGCACCAATAACCTACATGCAAAAAGTAACTTAGCAATCAGAAAAAGAGCAGACGAGAAATTTTGGCAATTTCAACATAACATTAATTGCAACGAAGGAATAGTGTTGTATTGAAAGTGCTAAATGTTATTTTTTATTTTCTCTTTTTAACATAATTGGTCACACAAAAATGCTGCCGCATGCGGGAAGCCTTATAAGAAAGAATGAAAGATATAAGGAGCTTTGTATAAGTTTGGTCCTATTAAAATAAGCAATATTGGGTAATCATTGGGATTGTACTGTTCAACGAACTGCTAATCAAAACTTGACTAGTTTTCAACTAGAAGGTTCAGAGAATAAAACTTTACAACACTAATCCTCACCAAGTTTTAAGATTAACAGCAACACATGTAAATCATGTCCACATCAATAATTTCCATAACAAATATAGTTATAAACCAAGTAACTTAGTATTATATAAAAAAATAAAAGATACTAGTTAATGCACTAAACTTCTAAAAAAATATGCTTTAGAAATTTATTATCGAGCTTATATATATGTAAACACAATGAAAACCAATCATGCTCATAGTTTTAGCATATCTACAGTGTCAAATGTCCACCATTTAGGTATCAATGAAACCATTGAATGGCATCAGGCCAGGATTACTTTTTACCCAATGGTTTGGAATCTGCATCTATTAATCCGAATGTCAGTTATGCAAATAGCATACAAGGCAAGTGATACTAATAGCCCAATTGTGTGTGATCACATAATCACCAAACAGTCATTATGTGTCTTAACAGAATTTGCTCATTTTATTCAGTGATCGTTGCTTACCGAGAAAAAATAACCCCAAATGCAAACAAACTTAAAAATTCTACTGGTTAACCTAAAAAACAAATAAATCTGACAATGGAATGGAAATGACAAACAAAAAATACAGTAAAAAAGCAATATTAGATTTCTCCCTACAAGTAAGAAATAAAAAGGAAATTGCAGAATAAACTTACATGACTGGCAAGCATGTAAAGAAAAAGATTGAATGCAGCTCCAGCCCAAGCAGTTTCAGTGAGAATGCCAGATGTCCTTGTAATTTCTTGATATAGAGGAACAACTCGTAAAACTCTTGGCACATATTGGAAGAAGACAATAAATTTCAGCAAGTTTTTCGTATTCAGTGCTTTAAAGCCGCTTAACCTTGGAATGACAATCAAAATCACCACCTAGCAATATTTGAGCACAGATTTAGTCAATAAGCTATCAACTGAAGCCTACTAAATCAACTTTTTTACTCCAAAGCCCCATGAAACAGAGAACATATGAATTCAGAGGGTTGAACATTGAACTTATCCTCCCCAGATTCAAATATATATCTAAGTGGGTCTGGAATGCAACTGTTGACATCGGAGATTATCAATGCAATCCATGGTAAATGTATCAGTCAAAGGACCAAAATGCTACTACTAAGGGAGGCACATAGATAAATGCACACCCGCACACATGGATCCATTAATACTTACTCCCTTCGGAGCTTAAAGGGAACCAAGAAAATAGAAGTTAAAATAATCAAATGCAAAACTTCTTAGATTATTTACTAACCTGTGGGAGGGGTAGAACAGCAAGAATGTCAATCCAAAAGTACGATGACAGGTACCTCCTAGCTATGGTCCAAGCATCTTCAACCAGAACACCTCTTCCAAATACTCGAGAAGAGGGAGCAATGAATCCAGTCCGAAATTGGAAAATTATGTGGATAATGTAAAAAATATCACAGAAAGATCTAAGAACAGTGGCTGTAATCTCCATCTTGTAGTCCAACGTAAGGCATTTCTTCCCATCATCGATTACAGGGACATAAAAGAACAAAGGATCTAATGATACAGCAAGAAGACATGATAATACAAATATCTTGTTCCACTTTTGAAGGAATGAACCCTGTGGATCAAGGATTTTCTTTTTAGAACTAAAACTTCTAGCCAGAACACTGTTATAGGGAAAAGATTTCAATGAATTTCTAAATAGCTTCATCCTCTCAGAACCAGATTCCAAGCCTCTTTGAAATTTCATAGAAACAGACTTTAATGATGTTCTAATCCCTTGTGAATAGGATATGTTACTTGCTAGAGGGTATTGGTTCTCATTGCTCCTCTCTGAATTCCAATTCTGAAACCTGTACACGTATATAATTATTAATAATGTAAAGCCATCCCAACATTCTATTTTTTCTTGGAACAAGAATTGAAAAATAACCATAGATACAGTGTCAAATAAAGGGTGAAGGTTCAAAATTTATAGGCATTAAAAACTAGAAAAGTTAACTCTGAAAACCATTCTGAGTCTCCACTCTTCCCCATCAAATTTCAGAGCAACAAAGGCAATCTTATTGGCAAGTTACTGTCGTTGCATATTGTTTAACCTTTATCAAGCAAAATTGGTATTAAATGGGCAGGAAGGCTATAGCAGAGCTCCTCTAGTGCCAGTGGCAACCCAAATGGTTTTTGGAGGAAGTGCACATCATATTTGACAGGCAAGAAATAGGTAAAATAGGAACTTAAGGGTATAACAGTGTGTATGTCTCAGTAGGCAAAAGAAAATATATATTGCATTTATTAGATCAATTGTTTCACAGCCATTTTCAAAGTCCAGGATTCACAGACCAAATCATTTTCTCCCCTTACTGACTTCCAGTCATAATGAAAATAAATACTTCTAAAATTCCACAGGTAGCATCATATTGATAAAGAAAAAAAGGTATGTGTCGATCATTAAACTAACCTAACAGACTTCTCTTGTTGAACATTCATAACTGCTGCTTAATTTGGAAACATAAAGACCAGTATGGATCAGTCTCGTTAAACTGACTGAATCAAAATAGTTTCTTCATGTTCCTCACTTCTCACGCCCTGTACAAAAAATGAGAGAGGCATTCTTTATTAGATACTCCATTCACGAAACAAGGCACAAACTCCAAGACAATATCAATAGAGTGAAACAGCTGCACCAACAATTTATCGTCGTGATCGTGAACAACATAAGTGACGATATTCAAAGACCCAATTTTTAGATGTGAATTAAAACTTGTAACAATGGCATAAATTCCTTTCTGCGTACTCACCATAAATAAAATACTTTAAATGTTAACGATCAAGAGAAGAATTAAATATTCAAAAACGAAAAAAAAAAAAAAAAAACCCAGTTAACGACGGTGGAGTTCTAATAATGGAATTGTACTCGGGACTAGGTGTAAGACTGAAAATAAATACCTATGCTATTAAAATCTAACCGTCCATAACTGAACAGTAAATAAATATTCGTCAATTACAAGCTTCTAAATTTTGTATCCCATCTTAAATAGAAATTGGAGAGTTGGAAATCATCATAAAGTAGCAAGCAAGAAGAAAACAAAAACCGTCCTTAAGTTGCCGGGTTAAGGGACAAAAGGCCGAAACCAGACTAAAATTGAGAGAATGAAAAGAAGGGGAAAAAACAGCGAAACTAAAATTCAAACTCAGCAACTGATTGCGATTAAAAACAAA
>QANZ01051048.1:0-21384 GCA_003254925.1 Chamaecrista fasciculata | reverse complement strand
TGGTTTTTAGGTTATCAGAAATAAATTTAGATTACATTTATACAATATGTGCTGATAGTTAGATTTTTAATAGCATTTATATACACTACATGAAGACAATAAACAGCCTCTTGAAACTTGTCAGTTGTGGTATTAGAAGATAAACATCGTATACTCTAATGCTGCAAATTAATTATGTCTTCTTTTTTTCCCCTAATCTATTAGCGTGAGGGCAAAGTACTAATTATTGACATGTTTAAAATACCTCTGGAAATATTCTTCTTCCTTGCAATATTTGCATATGATTTTGTACACTTCAATCAAAAGTCTAGGGAATCGACTTGCAAAGTAATCATTGAATCCTTCTGGAACAGGTCCTATAAGTTCCTGAAAAGCCAGCCAAGGCAGAAAATATAAGGCATATGTGAATATGGAGAAATCTTGGTTGTCCTAAAGATCTCTGTCTACTACATGAGATATTAGCAAAGTGTTGATGATATCACATATATTTAGAAGTTTAAAGTTTAAACTTGTGAACATCTTATTTTGTCCAGATCATTTTTATAAATACTTTAATTTTTGGGGTCGTTTTTATAAATAAATAAATTTTTTGGGCATTTAAAAAATAAAGTGGATTTTTAAGTTTACAAAATGATAAATGGTTTTATATAAACATGATTGAAGGATGATAAAGATCTATTTGGCTTTTTATCTATTTTTGTAGCCAATGCCCACCCTAATTAGATAATGAATATATAGTTAGAAAGGTTGTGCAAATAAGAACCTGAATTTGTTGTGGCAATTCTCTATAATGATTTAGCTTGTTTCTCATGACTCGTAACAAGTCTCGAACACTATCAAACTTGTATCGCCTATAATATCCAATGTTAGCTTTGAAGTCACGGTCCATCTTTTCACCCCAATTTGCACCTATAGTAATTGGTGCAATACTTTCCAATGATTTCAAAACAATAGAATTAGTCACCCTATCTTCCACTTCCACCCTATCACTGGCATCACGAAGAAATGAAAGTTTCATCTCAGAACTCCAGAATAGAGGATGGTGTAGCACTTCAATCGCCTTTGGCCTAAAATTACCACAACAGTTTCTTTAGTGAAAGTCATGACTTATAATAGAAAATAAATACAAACACAAATATAATTCCAGTTTATTTTTGAAATGTTTCACTGGCTAAGACTTCTTCAATTTATACATCAAATTGAATCCACGTGAAGTTCAAATGCTCAAGACAAATGCACTGACAAGCCTAAACTGACAGATTTACATGGCCAACAAACTTTGAAGAATCTATTTTGTACTACAAAACAATTCAGAATTTTATACCATTACCAAAGAACTTCGATAAGGTTATGCTTGGATTGTAGTATTTACGGGATGTAAGAATTTGAATTGCTATAATTTCAAATTCCGACATGTGAAATAATAACTTGTTTAAATAGAATGAGAAATTTAAATTACTACAATTCAAATCTTAGTAATATTTTTTTTTATAGGACAAGTAATTTTAGAATTTATTATTTAGAGAAACTTAAAAATTAAAAATGGTGAATAATAAAAACCAAAACCATAGGCTATACTGTCTTACTTTAATAAATAAAAAACAATGTCCAAATATATAAATAAATATCTCATGTGGAATAATGGTGTTTCATAGTGTTTGGAAGTAAGAATGTAAGATGTTATGTTTTCAATCCATATGAATGTCAAATTTTAAGCTTTAGTAATAAATTAAAAGAACGAAGAATTTTGTTTTGAGGTAATTTAAATACTTAAAATTTAGGTCAAAGTGCAAATTTGGTCTCATATCTTGTGCTTGGTTCCCAATTTGGTCCCATATTTTTTTGTTACACTTTTGATCCCATATCTTTGTGTCAGGTGCATAATTGGTCCCATATTTATTTTTGTTGCAAATTTGGTTCCAGATCTTTAGGTCAAGTGCAAAATTGGTCCCATATCTTTGGATTCGGTGGGACTAAGAGTGAAACCTTTTGCAAAGATATAGGACCAATGCTACAACCTAACCAAAAGATATGAGACCAATTCTGCACTTGACCCAAAGATATAAGACACAAAGTGAACAAAAAATATACAAGACCAAATTAGGAACTAATGACAAGATATAGGACTAAATTTGCACTTTAATCTAAACTTTTCGTTCCCCCGAAATTTACCACATCCAAACATAGCTTAGGGTACAAAAATATATTTTGATTGGAAGAGAATTATGTACCTGAGATCAGGATTTGGGTTTAGTAAATGAGAAATAAGATCTTCAGCTTCAGGAATGAACTCTACTGAAGAAAGGACTTTTTGATTTTTCACAATATTGGCATCACGTTCAAGATACCCTCCAAATGGATGTCTTCCTTTAGTTACACAGTAAAAAAGAACACAACCTAGACTAAATAAATCCACAGCTCGTGTTTGGCGTCCTTGAAGAAGTTGTTCAGGTGCTTGCCAACCTGAACTGCCACAACCTTCAATTAAGGGTAAGATAAATGAATTGGTGAAGACCTATAAACTATTAAAGTCATAAATACTACTTGATGAGGAAATGAAAATGTCAATGAACAAAAATTATAAATCACCAAACGATACTATTTATTTATAAGGCAAAAATATCTTTAGTCCCTACACTTTATATTGATTTTCAAATTTTTTATTATTTGCACTAACTTCATCCAATAAATTAACGACAAACTCAGCATGACTTATGACATGTAATATAAAATTGTAGGAAAAATAAATAAATTTTGACTTAGATTGAAAACCAAGTGGAGTTTGTCGTTATTTTATTGGATGGAGTAAGGACAAAAGATAAAATCTACCAAAATGTAAAATTCTGGAGACAAATTTGACAATAAACAAACTTCGGGAATGAAATTAAAAATTAATGTAAATTTTGAAGATAAAAAAAGTGCTTTTGGCTATTTATAAAATCAACTTATCCCAACATGCATGTACTAGTTGTTATTGGCATCGAAAACGGTAAATATTGGAAAGAAAAGTAATTGAGAATATTTTGGGATAGTCAGAGTACTCACCAGTTGCATTATGACCGAAAGAAGACATATCTCCCAGAAGATGTTTGCTAATGCCCATATCAGAAAGCTTTGCACTTAAAGATCTTTCATTAATAATCAAAACATTTTGGGGTTTCAAATCACGATGAACTATTCCCAATTCATGCAAATGAACAAGCCCAGAAACTACATCCCTGTGTTAAAAAAATTAGAACAAAAGCATTCAATTGAAAATCAATAATTCAACCCAAAACAAAAAAAACACTAAGAAACCAAAGAGATCTAAATCAAAGGCATAAAATAGACTAAACTTGAATAGTAGACATCAATTTGTGGCCTGTCATAAAACAAATGCAAACCCTAGCCTCAAGCAATTTGGTTCAACTACAAGATTCCAAAAAGAAAGCTAAAAAAGATCCCTTATGTTTATTGTTAATCATTCTTTTTGCTACCATATTTTAATACCTCCATCCTTGTCATCCTTGATAACCTGCTTATGCTATTGGACTCTCCTATTACAAGTTAAGATGGAATAATTCAAGTCTCTTGCATCTTCTCTTTGTCATCAAATATATTTAGTCATTCGTCTTATTACTCATCCTTCTCTTCCATAAAGATTTTCTCTCATCAATGTCAACTACGATCCTGCTCATCAATCCTTACATGGTAGATTGTCTCAAAGCAAATTATACCTATATGCTAAGAAATTATATGTCTACAAATACTTCAATTAATGATGTAAACTTTATACTAACCTCATTAGCTTCAATAATAGAGGAGATGGATATCCATCTGCTTTCCAAAGATTTTGCATACTATCGTTTCCCGTCTCTATTTGGGCCTTCATCAAACATCTAGAAGCTTCATCCTTTCTAATCATGGTGTTTATGGACAAATCTGAGTAAATTTGAATCAAATCATCTAAGCTACATGTACAACGTTCCAGAGCAAGGTAAACAAAATCTCGATCATATTCGACCCCGTGCCACCGAACAATATTAGGATGACTGTCAGATGCAATGAGATTCTTGATTTCTTGAAAGGCAACATCATGATGAGCCTGTACTAGTCGCTTGACAGCAACTTCCCGACCTTCATATATTCCCTCAAGGACAATGGTACCATTGCTTCCCTTAGCAATTTCTCTATTTGATACAAATAGTTTACCAATTTCGCGTCCTTCAATCCCTTCACCAACTTTATTAATGTTGCACCTTGCTTCTCTATGAGATCTGCTAGTTGTAGTTACATCATCATCATCAATAGAGCCATTTTTCTTTCCTAACTTGTGTGGTCCTGTTTCCTCAAGAGCTGCAATTTTTATTTCAGACCCTCTGCGTTTGAATTTCAACGTAAGTTGCTCCTTAACCACAACAGAAATGCAGCAGTACATCAAAAAGCCCAAAAGAAAGAGTGTAAACATTATTATAGATAATGCTGCTAACCATTTTATCATCCTGTTCTGATCAACATCCCCTTGTCTAGTAATCTCTGCGGGAGGCTCAGACAAGATGGTTGCAATATCATTATTGTCAAAAGAACCCAAATTCAACAAATTTGGATCAGAAGTAGGAGACGTCATAATATCATCATGCCTATTTAATAATAAATCAAGATTAGATTGCAAAGGAAGCATTATTTCTTTATCAAGATAATCCCCAGATGATCTTTTACTGATTGCACCTTGCAAAAGAGAATTATTTTGCAAGCGGTAGACTTTATTAACGTCATGACATGTGTATGGCATAACAAAATCCAAGCCCATCTCAGATGCCTCGAATCCAGCAGAGGGACTTCCAATTTGTCCACAATATAATGAAGCCTCAAATTCAGCTACTGTCATAGTCCACAAAACTTTTCCTGTCATAGAACCTTGTAGAGAATAATCTGTTCTAATTATCTTGAGTAGAAGATCTGGAGTATTTTGCTTTTCAGGATCAGTTGAGACCTTATTTTTTGCACTTTTAATACTCGAAATACTCGGCATCATATCATTACTCCAAAGAGCAGAACCATTATCAGCTGCATATCTGCGAAGAACCTGCCCAGTAATAGCATCAACCTCAAACAAAGTACCTTTTTTTAATCCAAGAGTAACTACTCCATCATCTGAAAATGTAGGTGTAGCTGCAACAAAATCTGCAATTGATGTTGGGACCCTCTGCAAATGATAAGCCAATAAGGAGAAGTATGAGTAAAATGTTCATTTATTATAAAGAAAAAAGGAAGCATGAGAAATCGTTGATTAATCAGAAATCCTAACACAACTCAGTTACTCACTATGCTATTCACATATAAGGGTCACTCTGGATATGAATATGTACATCTTCAAACAAGATTTGTATTCCAACCAAACACAACTTCACTTCCTATTAATTTCACTGGGCAACAATTTAGGTGCCAGATTTACCTCCATAAAGCCAAACAAAAAGAGAATAAAAGGCAAGGAATGCAATGTACATTTTGTTGTAACCAAAAGAAAATGTTAAAGACAGTAAATGAGAAAAAAGAAAGTAAGATGATTATAAATTTATAATCAACACGTATCTGTCATTCATTAATCCAATAGAATAATAATGAACAAATTTGTCAATGATTCAATATTCCCATAATTATTAAATCCAGGATACCCTCTGTCGACCACATTCTACTTGGATTTACTAGAGAAGAACTTGTATTCTCATACCATTTTACCAAAGTGCTTGCTTTGGATATATAAAGCCCAATCATCTCCACATTCCATGAACTCGCTAGCTAATCCAGATACATTTTCTTCAATGTTATCCTCGCTGACTGGAGCTTGATATGATTGGTAAATTGGTGATCCAGTTGGGAATGACCATATTACCCTCATAGAACCAATCTCCACCAAGTACATTGTCCCATCTTGGGTAGCAACTAGAGTTGTGTTATGCTTACTGTTAAATAACAAAGTGGAAAGTAAAAATTAAGTGAAGTAATATGGTTAGATAGCTATTTACTTATAGAAGAAACTAATATAACTAGAAATCATCATAACATCAACATATTATATTATTGGTTTTGAAACAAACGCTACATGACTATAGGACTTCTAGCAACACACAATATTATATTGCAGAAGACCATTGTTTGGATTCAGATGTAATAGAGTGGGATGGATTAGAATTGGTCAAGAACTCTGTCATTATTAGCACACCCGATTTCTTATATCCTACATAATTAGGGAGTTTTGGATTGTCTTAAGCAACAGTTTAAAAATCAAACCAGACTAGATGATCCCACCAATTGACTGGAATTTGTAGAAACTAACGGTTTGAGTCATGTTAAAGGACTAGTATGAAGTTTGGACTAGGAAGTGAACTTTGGCAAAAACACTAATTTCGTCGTGAACTTTACACCAACTGTCACTTTCGTCTTCAATCATTTATTTTTTGCGGTCAATTTTGTCCCCAATACTTATCCTTTGACTAACTTCTTTCAATAAATTAACGACGACTGCATCTGTTTTTCAATTTGAGTTAGGATTTTAGTTTCTTTTTCTATCAAGTTTGCATTACATATCATTAATCACGTAGATTTTCTCATTATATTTGTCCAAAGTAAGAGCGAAGAATAAAATTTACAAAAATGTGAAACATTGAGGAAGAAATTGACTGCAAAAAAAGATTGAAGACAAAATTGACCATTTGTGTAAAATTTGGGGACAAGATTAGTGTTTTTGCCTTGAACTTAAAAAGGAAAAAGTTGGCCCAATATATCATTCAAAAAATTAAAAGAAAAAAGAAAAATAAAAGCAACTTTGGGTTATTTTTGTTATTTATTAGTTATGAAAAACATTTAAAATTGTAGAATAGAATTATACTCTTAATATTTTAGGTGAATATATATTTTATAAAATGTGCTATTATTATTGGTACATTTTGCATACATATAATTAGCTAGTACTTGTAAATTTACATTTTTCAATTCTATATTAATTTATAATTATTTTTTTGGTATAAGGTATCTACCTTTGTGAACAATAACTAATCTCTTCCCTGAGAAAGTAATCGGCTGGCCAAAGAATTTATAACTATTCTTTCTATATTTGAGAATTGAGACATTATAAACTGTTGGTTCAATAATTAGTTTAAGTTTTAAAATGTTAACCTGAATTAAGTTCCTCTATCTTATCTCTTTACCTTTCTCATTTCTCATTTCTTTTTTCGATTGTTGATAATTTCTCCTAAAATACCTAACTTAATCAAAGAGAATGACTTAGAGCCCACCTACTCATTCTACTCCCTACTCTCCTTCAATGTTTTTGTAATCAAATTATGAAGTGTGATCTTCCTTAAAACCTAAATTCAATCAATTCTAACAAAATTCAGAAGTAAACAATTAAAACCGAGAAACAACTCACGGTGGAAGAGACAGAATAGACCGGCTTGGACGTTTCAAAGGCATATGAAAGCTCTTAAATCCTTCTTCAATACCATCCACAAACGAGACTTGAGAGCTCTCTGACATCCACGAGTTTTCAATGAAGCTCCAAAAGACCAGATTCAGACAAATCAAAAGACGGCGCGAAATGCAATGGAATGGATACGTCATTTGAATCGAGAGTGTTCGATTCGTCGACGATGAGCGGCGAAACAAAAATCGACTGGAAATGATGATGTTGTGTTGTGTGATCCCGATTTTGAATGCGATTAGGGTGAATTGATAAAGATGGAGAAAGGATATGAAGTTTTGGTTTCGGAAATCCGAGGAAATCAAAACGACGATCGGGGAGAATGGAAGATTCGAAGCTTCTGCTCGTCGTGCAAAAGTAGGATTCACGTCTCTGAAACGTATAATCCATTGGACCTAATCGTCAAAACACGTCAAGAAAACAGAGCAATAAAAGAGGAGATGGCGTTAGATTTTTTTTTTTTTTTGAATAAACTACCATTCCGGTCCTTGGATTTATGAGGCGCTTTGCATTTGGTCCTTAGATTTATGAAATAGAGGAATAGGCCACAGAATTTGTTGACCGTTGGGCAAGTTAGTACCTCCGTCAACTAGACGTCCCAAAAAAGCTGACGCGGCACACTAACTACCACGTCAGCATGTTAACTGCCACGTCAGCACGGGTTAAACTGAAAAAAGAAAAAAAAATTGTCACCTGTGTAATTTTCGCCACCTCAGCATTATTACTTTAAAAAAAGATCAATTAGGTCCCTGACCCATTTTTATCTCATTATTTTCAATTCTCCCTCTTTTTCATCATCTTCATTCATTTTAGTCTCAAATCCTCAAAATAAAATTGTGAAGTGTCCCAAAACTCTTCCAAACATTCCAATTTAGTATTTAAAAGTATTAAAACCTTAAAACTTAAACCCCAAACACCAAACTCTATCCTTAATTTGATTTGAGAATGTATTATCTTAATTTGATTCTATCCTTGATTCTCTCAGGGTGCGTTTAGTATGCTGTGATCTCATACTCGCCATCTTATATACTATGGTATCTTGGATGTCTGGTGTTTGGTAACGCCATAATGTCGTCGACATCCAAGATAACACCCTGTCAGACAGCAAAAAAGGTGTGATCTTATGTCGACACAAAAACTATGTTATTTCAGATGACAGGGTTTGCAAGGGCATTTTTCAATCAAAGTTTCAATTTTACCCTTTTTGGTTTATTTGTTTTTTTTAATAAAACTTAGTTCCTAAATTTATAACTAGTCAATTAATTTGTTAATGAATAATCAAAATATATGACTCATTTATCGAATTATTTCAATTGTTAATAATTTAGTCATTTGGTCAAATTTAGGGACCAAAAAGAAATTTAATATAAATTTAGGGATAAAAAAGTTTTAATAAGTATAACTTTAGGGATCAAAAAATATAAAATCAGTTCAAATTTAATGACTAAATCATATATTTATTTTGAAAATATTAATATATATTTTTAAGATGTTAATAAGGGCAAACATGGAAATTTAAAGAAGATTACTGTTATTCATATGAGAGTACCAAACATATGCATCTTATATCTCTGACATCTACTATTGTCATACCAAACATTGATATTATAAATATAAGATTTCTTATACTATGGTATCATATACCAAGACATCTGAGATACTAGGACATCTGAGATGATAGCGTACTAAACGCACCCTCACTTTCTGATCAAATGAAATGTTTCTCATTAATTAAGAGATATCATTTGGGAAATTCAAAATTTGTATTCTTTTCCTCGGTGCAAATCAGAATTTGTATTTTAATTTTAAAACCTCATTCCCTACATTGTAGTTCTAATTTGATTCACTCTTAACTATAAATATTATATGTCATTTAATCATTAATTCATTATCAAAATTATTGTGTATCATGCACCCTTCATTTCCAAGAGTTGCACAAGAAGTTTGGAATTGGATGAATCACGTTCACTTATAGTTCACCTCCTATATTTCATGTCTCTTTTCCTTTAACATTTATCATTTATCATTTTTCTTTGTTTCTATATGGTTTATTGTTAATATCTTTCTCTTAAAGAAACTTGCTTTTCCAATTCTTTTTCTATTATAGAATAAATTTGTAGTTTATTTACCAACATCATTTGCTCAACTAATTTTTATGCTCCTCTTTTACTCCATTTTTTTTTTTGTGGGAAACGGTGGGCTCAAGCCCACAACAACAAAAAAAGCAAAAAAAGAAAAACAACCCAAAGAAAAAAAGCAGAAGAAAAAAGGAAGGCAGACACAGCTAACACGAGAAAAGCTAAGTCTGCACAACCCTTTCATCACCAAGCCCTAACGCATCACGGAGCAGCGAAAGGCGGACTTCCGACGAAGGAGGAAGCACCAGAACGCGAAGGTTACCACTTCCATCTTCACGACCCAAATCGGCGAGAATGTCTGCTGTAGCGTTCGCTTCTGTCCAAATGTGGCGAATACTCCAAGCCTCGAACCGGCGAAGAAGCTCCAGGATTGAGCGAATCTGCGTTCCGATGTCCGCCCCAAGGGCCGAGGATCCTCAACGGCGGAGACTAACGCCGACGAGTCACACTCGATAGCAAGCTTCGTGACTCCAAGCTCCTTTGCACACATCAGACCTTCCAACAAGCCACACGATTCAGCCCTCAAGACCGAGCAATCACCCAAAAACTTGTAATAACCTCTTTGTCTATACATGTTCTTGTTTCTCTCCTTCTAATATAAATGTAATTATCCTCTTTTTGTGAGTTATGATAATTTTCTTTTGAGTAAACTAGCATTTTGGTCCCTGAATTATACAGGCGGTGACAATTGGGTCCCTAAATTTAAGAAATAGACAATTTGGTCCCCGAATTATGTTAACTCGTTGCAAATAGATCCTTCTGTAACTCAACCGTCTCAAAAAAGCTAAGGTGGCCTTAAATAGCTGACTTGCCACGTCAGCACCAATTAAACTGGAAAAAAATATTTTGCCATATGTGTAATTAACACCACCTCAGCATATACATTAAAAAAAAAAACAAAAAGTCTGATTTGAGCAATTAGGTCCCTAACTCATTTTTATCCCATTATTTTCAATTCCCCCTCTTTTTCATCATCCTCATTCATTTTAGTCCCAAATCCTCAAAATAAAATCGTAAAGTGTCCCAAAACTCTTCTAAACATTCCAATTTAGTCTTTAAAAATATTAAAAACCCTAAACCCTAAATTGTAAAACTCTAAAATCCTAAACCCCAAACCCTAAACCCTAAACTCTAAATCCTAAAACCTTAAAAGAAAGTCTGAATTGTACAATTAGGTTCCTAACCCATTCTTATCCCATTATTTTCAATTCTCCCTCTTTTTCATTATCTTCATTCATTTTAGTCCCAAATTCTCAAAATGAAATTGTAAAGTGTCCCAAAACACTTCCAAACATTCCAAATTTAGTCCTTAAAAATATTAAAAACTCTAAACCTTAAACCCAAAGAAAATTATACATCACCAGAAATTAAAAAAAAAAATTACACATCACTATTTTTTACACATCATCATACTTTTTCTCTCCCCTTAAACCTTCATCCAAAAACTAAAAATGAATCCTAAATATTTTGAATAAAAAAAAAAAGCAAAAATATGGAACGTCGCTGGAGTCCCCCTAAACCTTCTCTTTCTTTCTTCTTCTTCTTCTGCTTCATCTTCCTACCGCCGCCGCCACCACCTATTTCCTTCTTTCT
This sequence comes from Chamaecrista fasciculata, assembly GCA_003254925.1. NCBI lineage: Eukaryota > Viridiplantae > Streptophyta > Magnoliopsida > Fabales > Fabaceae > Chamaecrista > Chamaecrista fasciculata. The sequence goes on along the minus strand of QANZ01051048.1, from coordinate 10,194 downwards.
TCTTTGCCAGTGAGTCCACCAAAATACAAACCTCGCTGGAGTCTGTCGCCGGTGGAGGATCGTCGTCGTCGTCATCTCCAGTGACTTCATCGGTATATATAATATATTGAATTTGACAATAGCAATATTTAAAAGAAATCAACCGATAGTAAAACAAATATCTTATAAAATGGCCATAAATCAAGGGAAACAAAACCAAACAAAAAACACTTGACTTCAAAATTTTCTATCTTATTGACTAAGAAATTAAATGAGTAAATTAATAATTTAGTTCCTGAAAAGATCATCAAGATGACAATTCGGTATCTAAAAAATTAAAATATATATTTAGTCTCTGGAAAATTAAAATGGTATACTTTTTAATTCCTGAAAGATTAAAATAATATACTATTTAAACGATAAAAAGAACTAATTAGTATACCAATTCAATCTATCAAGGATTAAACTGTACATTTTAATCTTTCAAGGATTAAATTGTCAGCTTAATGATTTTTTAAGGACTAAATTGTTAGTTTACCAAATTAAATCATCATCACAATCCCCATCTTTGATTAGGAGAAATCTGATGGAATCTTACGCCTATGCCTATCATCGTCTTCAGTTCCATCGATATACTTCTCATGTTCAACCAAATGGTATACACAACCATCTTCGAAATCAACGTCCCACATATATCTATAGCACAAGCTCCTTCAATTCCGAAAACCGACTTCATCTCCTTTGATCTCCAATAAAAACAATCTTTCATCGCAATTGTACTAACTTCTTTGCAATTGTATATCACTTCATTTTTATATTCCTCTTTTGTGACTGGCACAGTAGAAAACATAGACCACTTATTCTTGTTCTTCAACCTGTCATAAAAAATCACCCCACCACGAATACCATCAAAAAAGTGAAAAGCCCCTTGGTGAAGTGGAAACTGTATAAGTTGAAAACTCGATTCTTCGATGGGAGATTAATTTTGGCTTTGGAAAAAGGACAAAAGAAGAACATGTGATTATAGCGAGAGATAAAGAGAAGCCATCCGTCGAGAGAGGCAACGCAAGTGGAATCGGCGATTTCTGGAAGGTGAATATTGTAGCGGCGGAATGTGTTGTTATCCTTGTTTGTGACGACATTGTTTCAGTTTGCTTATCGTGAGTATAGCCGTGAATATACCTACCTTCTATACAGTATACAATTAAAATAAAGATATAGGTATATCACTGCTACATTTATTTAAGTATATATTGTATTTATTATACTGTATCTAAGTAATCCGTTTAAAACAATATATATAAACGGATTACTTAGATCAGAGAATGGATATAGCAGTGAATACCTATATCTAAGTAATTCATTAAAACAATATATATAAATAAATATAAAATAAAATAAAGACAAAAGTATTAATTTCGTCCCCAAACTTTATATCAACTGTCAATTTTGCCCTAATGTTTTATATTTTGGTCAATTTTATCATTTAACTAACTTCTTCCAATAAATTAACGACATATTGCATCTTAGCTTGTTTTTCAATCTGAGTTAGGATTTGAGTTTTGTTTTTTATCAATTTTACATTACATATCATTAACCACGCAGATTCTATCGTTAATATTTGGCTAAATTAAGAGAAAATGATAAAACTGACAAAAATGTGAAACATTGGGGATGAAATTGACAGCAAAACAAGATTGGGGACAAAATTGATCGTTGATATAAAATTTGGGGACGAAATTTAGTACTTTTGCCTAAAATAAAATAACTTTTCAATCAAGAATCCTATAAAATTAGATATCATAATAACTTGGGACCAACGGTGAGACGTTTTCAAAAGTTAGGGGATCAAATTGAGAAATTTTCAAAAGTTAGGGGACGAAAATTGCAACAAAAAAAGTTAGGGGACCAAATTGAGACATTTGCAAAAGTTAGGAGACCAAAAGTGCACTTAAGCCAAAGATTATAAATTTTATAAAGAATATAAAATACTTGCTAATTTTCAATTTTTTATGATCTTATTTTAAAAAGAATGAGAGAAATTTGAAATTTAAAATATAAAGAAGTGGGAGAGAAGTTTTATAACCTACAAAATGGAAATAGATAGAAATGAGGAGAAAAATGTGGGATCTTGAATTTTAAATTTTAATTACGTTTATTTTTAAATTATATTACTATAGATAGCAAAATTATAAATTTAGTACAAAATTAAATATAAAGATTTAACATTAAGAAGTATGAGTTGCCAATCGTTACCTGTTCTAGGAGTCATAATATAAATTAAAAAAAAAATCTATTAGCAAAAATGGAAATCATCATATGACCATGCTTTTCATTTATATTTTATATGCAAACTTTTTATTAAAATTAGAACCCAAATCTATGCTTAATGTAATGTTGTGGTTGACCTATATAGTTTCTTTGCTATTTTAATCTTTCCATGTATTTCATCAGCAAATTTAAAAGTATTCTTTTGGACTCAAGGAATGAAATGAACTGACACAATACCCTTCAAAACTTGAGATAATTGTAGTTCATGTATAATTGTATATATTTTGAATATTCACTATTTCATGTATTTATATTTTAAATTATTGAGTTTTTAGGATATCACTTCTATGCCTTAAATATAATTTCATTATGAGATTATTGTACGGCTCTACACAAATTTCAGTGAACATATATATAGATATTGTCTTATACCATTTCAAAGCCTTCTACAATTTGTCAATTACACCATGCATTTTATTTTGCTGTCTCAATCAGTGTTATTTATTTTCCCAATTTTAAAATGGTGATTTCTAATTGTATGATTGTATATCTTTCAAAATTATAATTTAGTTATTTTATAAATGTAAAAATTTTATATAATTTTTAAGTTTAAATTAATTTAAACATTACATAATAACGGATACCTAAAGCCTCTAATATATATTCCCTAATATATAATATGTTTAGAAACAAATATTGACTTCCAAAAATGCCTTTTATCTCTTTCTTTGCAACCTTTACAATACAGATTCCCTTTGCAATCACAAAGCTATTATTATGATTATAGATGCTAGAATCTTGTACAACATCCATGTGAGGAATGTGGACCAAAGTATGAATATTAAGGGTAGTGGACTCTAAAGTATGAATATCAATACATTTTATATAATTCAGAGAGATAAAAAGATATAGAGAGGCATAATCAATGAAATAATAGATTAATAGTATATAAAAAAGACCCATAAAATATATGAATCTCATATTTTGTCTCTCTCTACTTTTTATCTCTATCTAAACTATACTAAATGCACTAATATTCATACTTTAAAAGATTTAAGTCTCAGCTCTAAGACCACATCCACATGAGAAATGTGGACCAAGCTGTGAGTGTTATGGTTGCAACACCATAAGCCCACAAGAGGATTACTGAACTCTCTTCTTGACCTACATCAAATAGTTGAGCCATGGTACCTGCATTTTCAATCTGAGTATTAATTATCCTACGAAGACAGACATTGATATGGACACACAGACACATCGACACATTAAAATTTTAAAATTACATGATACAATATGGTATATATTTATATATATATATACATATATAGACAGATTAAAAAATTTTAATTACCCACTTCATTATATGATAAAGATAACATTTTCTAATATTTTAATTTTTTTAAAAAATAATACAAGCATACAAAACCTTAATAGTGTGTGTGAGTGAGACATGAAATCCCAAATTATAAAAGATATAAGAGTTCTTAGCACTTAGCAGTCCATTTGAATTAAAATAATTTCAATACATATTAATAGTGACATGTTATTGTTAATATGCGTAAATGAATTTAAATTCAATGTTTTAGACTTGGTTTAAGCCATTCCAAGGTATTCTACCAATATAGAACTCCATAATCTTATTTCTAACATTAAAAAAAGGAAGGTCAAATATTCATTTTGGTCCTCAAACTATGAGATCAGTTTCATTTTGGTCTTTAAACTATTTTTTCGTTCTGTTTTGGTCCTAAAACTTTCACATTTGTTCCACTATTAGTCCAAAATATGATTTCGTTTGGTTTCTACCATAATTTCTAACTTGGACTATTGAGATGGACCGTTTCTCTATCATATGAGCCATATTAAGTGAGTTGACAAAGAGAAAAAAAAAAATTCACTTTTCAAGGAAAACCAACTACAATTTTATCTCCACTTTCAAATTAAGAATGAAGTTTTTTCTTTCTTTCTTAGTCAACTCACATTATGAGGCATCTGAGAGAGAAATGATTTATCTCAACTATCCAGGTTAGAAATAACAGCAGAAATAAGACGAAATCACATTTTAGGTACCAAAACAAAATAAATGTGAAATTTTGAGGACAAAAATAAAATAATTTTTAGACCCAAATGAAACTGACTCTATAATTTGAGGACCAAAATGAGATTTTGGTAAACACTTACTAATATTCATGGCTGGTGGCATGGCATATTGCATCACCAACACATAGTGAAACAGAGGATCCTCTGGCAAAAACCCTAAGTTTGCAACCACTTTGACAATAATCATTCCAATGGCAGGTAGCATTATAAGTCGAGATAATAAGATGCCTATGAGGATTGATGGTTTCACACTTGATGATTTCATTCCTGTAATTTAAAAGACCAAAGTTTTTGCAAAAATAAAAATAAAAATAAAAAAATAAAATAAAATAAATTGAGAATTTCTCAAATTCAATGGTTAAAAGATGGATAAATGCATGGAAGTCGGTTTTGAATTGATTACCTTTAGTAAGGTTACCTCCAAGCAAAAGAGTGACACAAGGAATTGCTCCGTCCCTGCAAATAGTTAACAATGAATTTCACTTGAATTATTTTAAGGTGTATTTAAATAAATAAATTTATGAGAGAAAGTAATTTTAAAAATATTTAAATTACCTTAAAATGTAATTCTTTTGAATAAAAGTTTTGGTAAATTTTTTTCTATGATAATTTGGTCTTTTATCTTTTGTTGAGTTCCCAATTTGATCTTATATCTTTTTTTGTTACACTTGTAGTCATATATCTTTGGGTTAGTTCCCAATTTGGCCACATATATTTTTTGTTGCAGGTTTATTCTTATACCTTTGAGTCAATTGAGAATTGGTCCTATATCTTTGGATTAGGTGCAAAAGTTGTCACATATCTTTGCAAAAGGATCAATTAATAGTTGATTCTTTTGCAAAAACATAGGGCTAATTTTGCAATTTGACTGAAAGATATGAGGTCAAATTGGAACCTTTTGCAAAGATATGAGACTAAAAGTGCAACAAAAAAAAAATACAGAACCAAATTGAGAACTCAACAAAATATGAGACCAAATTTACACTTTGACCACATATATATATATATATTTGTAGAATTTAGAATTCCACCTAAATATGAAGAGTTTGAAAAATCTCACCTTACGATGACACTATAATATAGTTTTTATTTTTATCATTTATTATTTTTAGTTTTAATTCTTCTTTAAACAAAGAAGGAATGAGTTTTAAGAGTGAAGGAACAAACCCAAGTAATTGAATAGTGTCTTGGATCACTCTCAGTGGAGCACTGTCACCGATTATTAGGTTTTTTAGCCATGAAATCCCTCCAAACAGGAAACCTAAAATCTGATCATTATATATATAAAGAAATTAAAGAGAGAGAGAATGTATGTATGTGTGTATGAGGTTAATTACTTCTGCAATTAATTCAAAAGTCAGGAAGATCAGAGAAAAGAACTCACTATAGCAATGTTTGGAGGAGACATAAGTTCTTCAACAATCGTGCACAAAATCTGTTTGAGTCTTTGCAAAAGTGAATCATTCCCTGTTATTATATTAGAAGAATCTTGGTCTACAACCTGCGTATCCATATGCATTTTATACTTCAAAAGATTTGTTGAGTATCTATATAAGTGAAAGTGTAATTTTTGTCTCAACTTTGGTTCAAGTCTCAATTGCTTTCATAACTTTTTTTTTTTTGCACTTTTTTTACCCTACAATTCTAATACACAACAAAAATTGAGGTAATAGTAATATACAGATTAAAGTGTAAATTTGGTTTCATATTTTTTGCTCAATTTCCAATTTGGTCCCATATTTTTTTGTTGCACTTTTGGTCCTATATCTTTGGGTCAATTCCCAATTTGGCCCCATATATCTTTTTGTTGCAGATTTTGTCCCATATCTTTGGGTCAATTGCAGAATTGGTCTTATAACTTTGGGTCAAGTGTAAAAGTGGTCTCATATCTTTACAAAATGATCAACTGATGGTTGATCCTTTTGTAAAGATATGAGACAAATTTTGCAACTTGACTAAAAGATATGGGGCCAAATTGGGACCTTTTATAAAAATATGAGACCAAAAGTGCAACAAAAAAAGATACATGACCAAATTATAAACTCAGCAAAAGATATGGGACTAAATTTGCACTTTGACCTAATATATATATATATAAAGCAAAGGGTCTTACAATTTGGTTTTCAGTATCCTCTCTAAGTGTATTTTCTGTGTGTTTTCCCATGAGAAGGTGAGTTTCTGCAGTAGCATCAACATCTCTGTTGGGCTTCTTATTCAAATCAGCAGCAGCTTCAAGTGCCTTAAATTTCATGGAACTAATTCGCATTGATTGGTAAGTATAGGTCCACACAATGATGCCACTTACCTTTAGTCAATAAAACAAGATGAGATGAGATATACAAATTAATAAATTTCTTGATAAAATAACTGAGAAAAAGTAAATGAAAAAGGTCAAAGGGTCATTTTGGTCCTAAATGTATGTTTTAATATTCATTTTGGTTTTTTATGTTTCAAAATATTCAAATTGGTCTTAAATGTTGGCAAAATATTTCATTTTGGTCCCAAACTATTGAATTTGGTCATATTTCTCTCATATCTTATTTCAAGTTTAAAGAAATTGTTGAGTGTAATTCCTAACTCTGAATTCATTGCATTCAAATTTGAAACAAGAGATATATGATCAATTTTGCTTGTTTGACTGTGAAATGAGCAATCTACTTTCAGAACTGATTTGACCTCGTTTGCTTACGGTCCCAACTGGATAAAAAAAGTACTCTTTGAGAACAATACGTAGATTTGAACTCGTCACATTCGAACTTGAAAAGAAAAAAGTATGACCATATTCAATATATAGTTTGAGACCAAAATGAACATTAAGACATATATTTAGGACCAAAATGATCTTTTAACCAATGATAAATTGTAGTGTATTTGCACTCTAAATAATCAGAACCGAGTAAGAAGAAGGCATTACCGCCATAGAGAAAGATGAATAAGAGAGTGCAGTTGAACGACAAGATTTATGGCGGCTAAATGGGCCTTCTTTTTCATCACATATAGCAGGAATAATTACTATTGGAAGGTTTCCCAGATTTCCTGCTCAAACGAAGAAATTAGACGTTTTTTTTTTCACATCATAGGTTTATATGAGAATATTTAAAAAGTTAAGATGAAAAATTAAAAAAGTAACTATTTGAATTAATCTATGAAAGATAGGAGTTAATAATGTAATTCTTAAAAATTTCGTTTATATTCTTTAGGTAAAAAATCTATTTTGGTCCCTAATATTTATCTAAAGTTCTGTTTTGGTCCCTAATATTTTTTTTGGTTCTGTTTGGATCCTTGGGTAAACATTAGGGACCAAAATAGGTTTTTTGACCTTATTTTTTAGGAAAATATATATACATACCTGTTGAACATGCAGCAATAATAAGACCTTCCAGTTTCAAATTAGGCTTTAGTAGTTTTACTATCACCCATCCCAGAATCCCTCCAATGATAAATGTGAGTACAATGTTAATGGGCATAAACCACCTGCACACACGCGCACACACACATGTATATAATATACTAGGGGCTTTGCGTGCCCTANATTCATGTAACACCAGTATCACCGCTGGCGCATGGACGACCGCCCGCCATGGGCTCCTTGACGTTCCATGTTCCCATGGTCGCCCACCCCGGCAACCTTGACGCTCCATATCCCCTCGATGTGGACGCCCGACCTTCCTATCCTTCGCGTGGAGACAAGTACTTCCGCACATTTGGGCGTACGCCTCCAAGGCTTCGCCTCCAAAGGTTTGCCGCCAGGGGTTGCCGCCAAGGGTTGCCGCCAAGGCTTTGCCGCCAGGGATTGCCGTCAAGGCTTTGCCGCCAAGGTTTGCCGTCAAGGGCTTTCCGCCAAGCGACCGCCTACACCACGCGCATGCCCCCGGCGTTGGTTCCATCGCTCGCTTCCCTAACCAACCTCACTGCGCGCCCGCCAAGAGGCAGCGACGGACGCACTCGTTGGCTTCTTTAAGGAGGGACTTGTGATACATCACTATTTGGGCGTACGCCTAAACGGCCCTCGCACCGGGCCTCTTCCCCCCTTCACACCCTGCAAAGCGCGCTCGAACCAATCAAGTGCCCTCCGCACAGTTAGGGGCGCCCCCCTCTACCCAGGAGGGGGCGCCCGACTACCTCGCTCCGCACAGTTAGGGGCGCCCCCCTCCACCCAGGAGCATGGCGCCCGCCTCCAGCTTAACACTTAGTCACTCACGACTATCTCGCTCCGCACAGTTAGGGGCGCCCCGCCTCCACCCAGGAGCATGGCGCCCGCCTCCAGCTTAACACTCAGTCACCCACGACTACCTCGCTCCGCAATCCACGCTACGGGAGATCGTGGGCTACTGACTTGTTCACACCCACGTTCTCCAGTATTATGGCGACCGCCCGGCAACATTGCAGGCAACCACCCACGATTGCCTTGCTCCGCAAATCTCGGTCTCCACCATCTCCGCTGGTGGAGATCGTGTCTGGTTACGTGGTCCGCCCCGCGCGCTGACCACCTCTCTCTTCCCTGCTCTATAAATAGAGCCCATCTCACCAGTTCAAGGTTAACTACTTCTTACACCCTAAAACTCTCTTACTCTCTTATCACTCTCTTACTAACTTGAGCGTCGGAGTACACTTCGCAGGGCCCCCCTGTGAAGCTTTTGCAGGTCTTTGCTCAAGTCTTGGCTCTCGCAGCCCTCTCCGGTGAACTAGGTAAGTGCCAGTCATTTTCCAGTTTATCAGGAGAGAATACACTTTACCCCCTAAACTATAATCTTATTACACTTCGTCCCCTAAACTTTCAACTGTAACACTTTACTATTGCAATTTTTTAACAAAAACACAAAATTATACTTTTGATCCTTTAACTTAGGATTTAGTTTCAATTTTTTNTTTAAGACATTAAATATTATTTTTAAAATCTAAAAAATAAAAAATTATTGAAAAGTATTCTCAACTCTCACAACAATTTTAAAAAAGTTATTCTTAAATATGAGAATCAAACAAACTCATTCCATTTGAGTCTTTTTAGATACACTTTTGTTAGAAGATATAAGACCTCTCATCAATTTGAATAAGGATTAGTCTTTGACTAAATCATAAAATGCATAGATATAAAATTAAGAAAAAAAAAAAGAAAGAAATATAAGATGAAGTTTGTGTGCTTATGTTTGTGTGTTACCTTGTTCAAGGTTTTCCTAAATTCTTCAGATAGAAGATTGTTAAAACACTGAGTTGCCATTAAAGCTCCCAACCCACTGATAAGTAGAACTTGAAGAACTGGATCAGATGCCACCTCCAATAGCTTCCAAAATCCCATCTTTTAATTTTATTTTTTACTCTTAATTTACTCTGTTCAATCTTCTTCTTCTTCTCCTCAGGCTCTCACTTTCAGTATTCCTATAATCCAGGGACTACATAAACATGATGATATAAGAAGTAGTAGTTAATCAAATCTCAGAAAAGAAAAAAAAAAGTGACATAAATCAACTAGGGACAACACAACATGTTTTTGTGTTGAAAACATATATGTGTTTGATTCTTTTACATATATGAACAAAAAAAACAGAGTGAAAGAGATGTTGTACTACCTCAATAATGCAGTAATCTCCACATTAAGATTCTGAAGTTTGATTGAGGAAATGAGAAAGACTATAATATTATATATGTGTGGTCAATCACAAAGAATGGTAGCTAGTTTGAGAAAGTAAGTTAGCTATACAGAAAGAAAATGACTAGCAGATGATGATGAGGATGATGATGATGGTTCATGGTTGGTTAAAACTCATGCCTTATTCATTCCCATGGTGCTAGTCACGTGGGGTATTAACTAATTCCGAATTAATTGCTTGTCCTATCTTCTAACCTACT
>QANZ01051043.1:111294-163681 GCA_003254925.1 Chamaecrista fasciculata | reverse complement strand
ACCCTTTCCTTTACATCCCAAAAACCATACCAAACGGACCCGAACATCTTTCTGGGTACGTTTTGGTAGGGTGTAAAATAGGGGTATTTAAAGTAAATGCACGGATTCTAATAGTTTCAGGTGTTTGGTATGACAATTTGAGCTATGTAAAGGCATTTACATTACATAGGTCATTTTTCTTTACTTCACATTTCTGATGTAATCTAAGTTTACCTAGGGAATTATGGTAGAATTCCTAATTTGCCCCTCTCACTCACATCTCATTTTCTTCCACCACCACCCACCACCACCACCCAACAATTTTTTTAGGATTTAGGTTAGGGACCTTTTTGTATATAAAGAGGGACCTTTTTGTAAATAAAAAAGTAATTTTGTGGTGATTGTGGGAAAGACATTTTTGTCATTTTCTTTTTATATCTATTTTACTTTCTCTCTTTTAACTTTTTATACCAAACACTTTAAATCTTTATCTACTTTACATTCCCTCAACTACTTTCCTTTCCCTATTAATTTTTTCATTGTAAACCACTTTACTTTACATACCTATTTAGGTACCAAACGGACCATCTAATTTCTATTTCTTCCCCAAATTTCTTAAATGACTCTTTTAACCTTTGAAATTTTCCTTTCTAGTACCAATGTACTGCCTCCACCCACCGCCTTTCAAGCAGGGGTACTACTGGGAAACGAAATTTACAAACAATTTCTTTTTTAGAATTTTGAATAAATAAAAATTATGGAAAATGATACTTTTCGAGACTTATAACTTTATATTTCAATCATATTTTAAGGTTCATTTCGATATAAATACAATCTTTAATATAATTTACCGCAAAGAATTAAAAAATATTTTAAATTAATAAAAAGATATAAATTTTTATTAGATTATTTTAAAAAAACACTTTTTTTGTCACATCTAAAAAAAACTTACTATTCTCATAAATCTCATGTTTGGTGATCTTTTTACATAATCCCATTTGCAATAGGAAGCGACGTTCGTATGATTTTTTTTTTAAAAAAAAAAACTAAACATATTGTAAGATATTTAAGGGCAAATGTTCTCACTAATTTACGGGGTAGACTATGATACAAAGTTTGTTTATGAGCATAAGATGCAAAGTTTGTTTTAAGGGCATATGATGCAATGAGTCATGAGTCAATAAGATAATGACATATAGAAGAGTTAAGTAATTTAATGTTAAAGAATAATAGAAAAAATAATTTTTTTTAATAAATTAAAACTGTGTATAAAATCACATCACTAGTTACACAATTTATTATTTGTTTAGAATCCATTACATCCCATGCCCCTAAAACAAACTTTGCATTATAGTCTAACCCTTAATTTATAGAAGCTTCAAAAAAATGAAATAACTGTCTCAATAATTTAAAATTACTTTGTACCAAAATCAAAATTCAAATCTTTAATACTAGTTAAGGATAAACAAATCTTTACTATTTGACTATAATTCATTAATTTGTGTTACCATGACATTTTTACTAACATAATGTTTTACTTGGTATTTCATTACTACACTGTTATATGCTGAGTGTTGAGTGTTGACTAATGACTGAATTACAAAAGAAAAGGATCAGAATTACTAGATAGTCAGTCATTTATCAGTGAGTAAAATGGTAAAATATTTAAGAAAAATCTTAATTAATATATTGCAGTGAAACATTGCTTTCACCCTTTATATATAAAGGGGCTTCATCATATAGCAACAAGAGGCTTTTGACGTTGCTTAATTTGTAGATACATAGTTTTCATAAGGTTTTAATTGCAATGAGTATTTGGTAACGAGGGAAAGCTACTCAATTATGAGAGCTAGATGTTTTCTTTGTATTTAGACAAATTTGAGGAATAAAATTATAATATTATCTTCTTAGATTAAATAAAGCTCTCGGTTTCATTTTCTTCAATGCTCCTAAACACAGAGAACTCCAAGGAGAAACAATTACAGAAGGATCCAGATTGCTCAATTATGTTTATTATTTCTCAAAAACCAGAAAATTAAAAAGAAAGGTTTTTGCAATGTGTGGATTAAAAGGATGACGATTGAATTGAAATTTCTGGGTTGACCTCACATACCGAAAATAAATTGTGATTTTTCAAAGGCTTGATGGCTCTTGAGGTTTCTTCTATTAACAGTGTTGAATAATAATATATAAGATGATAATTCAATCTCAGCAGAAATGGTCATAATATAGAATTTGACCCACCTCTCGAGTGAAGAGAAGAAAATGACTTATTTTCCAAGAAAACTTGTGGCTTCACAGTGAAAACTTCTCTCGAGGAAATTTATAATAAAAGAAAAAAAACCAACCGAAACAGTTAACCAACAGACACTACGAAGCACAATCCATGGACTTTGATACTGATATATATAAATTCCAAAGGCAAAATATACCAAAAAAAGGAAGTTAGCTTTCCTTATTCTAGGCTCAAAAATTAAAATTCAAAACAGCTCATTTAGCTAGAATTAAAATGAAACAAAAATTGAGATTATAAACCCCAAAAAAGGAAAAGATTTCCATATGTATGATTTGATTGATTATAACAAAACCAATCCCCCTGGAGGATGGCAACAACATAACTACCATTTCTTTTTATACATTGCAGGTAGTGATTAATGTACAAAAAGAAAAGGAAATGAAAAAAAAAAAACCCATAAAATTAACAGAGGAAAAAAAAATTAAAGGCAAAGAAAAACTAGACCCACCTTTCATCTTTTGCCTTGTTCATCTTCTTCTTCACTTCTTGTTCACTAATTCCTTCATTTTCTTTCTAATTTCTCTGATTTTCTCTTTCAAATTTCAATTTCACTGCCCCCAAGCACCCCAAATCCTTTCCCCTATGAAACTCACAAACCTCCTCACTGATCCTTTCTCTTCACCTTCACCGCCGCCGAAGGCGGGGGAACCCTCACCGGCACAACCGCCACCGCCGCCGCTGTTACTACTTTCTCCCACCGATTCCGGCGACTTTTGCGATTCGTTACTCACAGGACTCGTCGATTGATCAGACCGCTTCGTTTTCGTCTCCTCCGATGACTGCTTATTCGAATCCTTCTTGTTCCGTTTCTCCTTCCGATTGCTCTTTCCGTTTTTTCCAGTCTGCGCTAACGAATCCTCGAAAGCATCGATAATCTCGTGAATTTTCTGCCGATTCGGCGACGAGTCCCATCTGATCCAGTAACTCATGTAGCATCTGAAGCAGCTGCAGGTGAACAGAGGCGGATGATCGCCGCCGTCCACGGCCGCGATCTTCGCCGTTCCGCCTCCGCTCTTCCCGGCGCTCCTGCGAGGGTTTCCGCCGGATAAGTTGGAGAAAGGCGGCGCCGCCGCCGCACCGCCGTTTCCGGACGAGCTGCACGAGATGAGGTACGCGAGGACCTCCCTGTCCTCCGGCGTGAGCGCCACCGTGAGAGTGAGAATAGTCGCCGGAAGAAAAGATAGCTTGTCGGAGATCGCCGGCGGCGACGGGTGCACCGTCCCCTTCCTGTATAACTTCTTCATCGCCGATCACACACACAGAGAGAGACGTCGTTCACTGAAGAAATGAAAGGAAAGAGATTTCTAGAGAGAGAAAGTAGAGAGAGAAGTTAGAGAGAGAAAGAAATGGAAGGAAGAGAGGTTTTGGACTTTGAAAGGTTGATGAGGTTTTATTCTCAAGAGAGAGAGAAAGACCTATGAACCTATTGGAGTTGGTGACGTAGATTTTGGGGTGGGGGGACGATCAGGTGTGACGCGGGTCTCTTTGTTACTTCGTGACTCGTGCGCTGATTGGTGGGACGAGGAGGTGGACCCACCTTATGATGAGTCACTGTCTGAGTGGGGCCCTCCTCGCTCAAAGTTATTATCGTCTGCAACTGCATGTACGAGTACGACGTGTTTTGATGAATTAGGGTTTGGCTTATATGGCTGCCTTTTTTATCACTCCCACATGAACTTGTCACCTCCATTATTATTTACTATTATTTTATTTCCAGAAAATGCTATAGTATTTTTTTTTCTCATTTTGTTGAAAATATAAATATAAATTTCATAAACAAATATCATTACTTCACCTCCAAGTTAGAATGTTTTCAAAATTAAAAAAGAAGAATTGGGAATTTCCATAGTTAAAATATAACATTATATAATTCTAACAAAGTGTGTTTGATCGGTAATTGCATTGTCTAAATTTGAGTTCTCTATCATTCTCTGCATTTAAGTAATTTTTAACCGTATGATTTTTGTGGTTGTTAATAAGATCGTGTCACATGACCGTCTCTTTTTATAAAATTAAATGAAACAGTAAGTTTTGGAAATTGTTCTACTCGGCGTTCCAAGAATAGAGAAGTTTTGAAGGTAGAGGATCCGGGTCCGTTTGATTTCTTAATTTTAGATTGAGTTTTAATTNTCATCGAGGGCGCCAGTTAAATATCTCTCATTTTAATGAGGGACAAAATTCCATCTTGGTCAACCACATTCCTCAGCACGGTAAACAACCAAACCCGTACCTAGCCTGTATGGCTACCCTGCTACGGGCAACGTTGGACTAGGCCAAAGTTTGACATCTACAACGCCGGAATAGTCAAGACCTCAGGTCTAAGGGCATCGTGACAGGTGTACAGGAGAGACTCGCTTATGACTAAACCCATGCAGGACTCTCCGGGTCGGTCCAGCAACTTGTAACCCCCTTACATAATTGCACCATGACTCTCGTGAAGCATCTAGTGCATGTATCTCTATACACCGAGGTCATGCTGGTCTTGGTTCATTCACGCTCCCACGAGAATAATCGACCAGGGACAGTTTAGATTAATTATCTCATAATTAATCAAGGACGCTATCATAGTAAACATGCTAATAATATGATAACAACATAATTTATCATCTATAAATTAATCAAAACCAATATGTTCAAAACATTCACATAAAATGATTGACCCTAGGGCACAATCTCCAACAAACTCTCACTTGCACTAGGTACAATCATTAATCGACCTGTTCCTACACTAGGTACATTCATCAATGCGTCTAATCCCCATCGACGTTACATGTCGTTCATGTATGACCCGTGCTAGGGGTTTCGTAAGAGGATCAACAACATTATCCTCGCTTGCTACTTTGCATATCTTGATATCTCCTCTGTCAATAATCTCTCTGACAAGGTGATATCGTCTAAGTATGTGCTTGGTCCTCTGGTGGGACCGGGGTTCCTTGGCTTGTGCAATAGCCCCACTATTGTCACAATACAAGGTTATGGGATCAGCAATGGTCGGAACCACACCGAGCTCAGCAATGAACTTCCTAATCCACACAGCCTCCTTCGCTGCATCTGATGCTGCTATGTACTCAGACTCCGTTGTAGAATCAGCAATCGTGCTCTGCTTGGAACTCTTCCAACTCACGCTGCCACCGTTCAGGAGAAACACGTATCCAGACTGCGATTTAAAATCATCTTGGTCAGTTTGGAAACTGACATCTGTGTAACCCTTTACACATAGCTCTTCATCAGTTCCACCGTAAACCAAGAATTCATCCTTAGTCCTTAAGTACTTAAGGATGTTTTTGACAGCGGTCCAATGATCCTCACCAGGGTCTTGTTGGAACCGGCTTGTCATGCTTAGGGCAAACGACACATCGGGTCGAGTACATAACATGGCATACATGATGGATCTTATTGCTGAGGCATAAGGGATGCCACTCATGCGCCCTCGCTTATCAAGTGTCTTGGGACACTGATTCTTGCTCAGGACTAAACCATGATTCATCAGGATGAATCCCTTCTTGGAATCTTGCATACTGAACTGTTTCAGTACCTTATCCAAGTATGTACTCTGACTCAATCCAAGAAGCCTTCGAAATCTATCTCTATAGATCCTAATGCCTAGAATATAGGCAACTTCTCCTAAGTCCTTCATTGAGAACGATTTTCCCAACCAAGATTTCACAATCTCCAAGGTTGCAATATCATTTCCAATGAGCAATATGTCATCGACATAAAGCACCAAGAACACAATTGTGCTCACACTAACCTTCTTGTAAACACAAGGCTCATCAGGGTTTCATAAGAAGCCAAACTCTTTGACTACCTCATCAAAACGATGATTCCAACTCCGGGATGCTTGCTTCAATCCATAAATGGATCTCTGAAGCTTGCATACCTTGTCTGGTTCCTCTGGACATACAAACCCCTCGGGTTGTGTCATGTACACATCCTCGGGCAGCCTTCCCTTAAGGAATGCTATTTTGACATCCATTTGCCATATCTCATAGTCATAATATGCAGCTATGGCAAGGAGGATCCTAATGGATTTGGCCATTGCAACAGGGGAAAACGTTTCGTCATAGTCAATACCATGACGTTGAGTGAACCCCTTTGCAACTAGCTTGGCCTTGAAGACGTTACATTTCCATCCATGTCTGTTTTCTCTTTGATAACCCACTTGCACCCTACGGCTTTTACACCATCGGGTGCAGCGGCTAAGGTCCATACCTTGTTGTCGTACATGGATTGCATCTCTACCTTCATGGCTTCAACCCATTTCTCAGAGTTGGGATCCACGATAGCTTCTTGATAGGTGGTAGGCTCACCACGCTCCATGAGCAACACATCCTTGTTCTCAGTCATAAAAAATCCATATCTTTAAGGTTGAGAACGTGTTCTATCAGACCTTCGTGGTCCTTGTGCTACTAGAGGAGCTTCCACAACGTCTTGTGGTTCTTCTCTAGTTTCCGTCTGCGCCTCTAGAGTGTCTTGTGGATCTTGAACCTCTTCAAGATCTATCTTACTCTCACTGTTTCTTTTGGAAACAAAATCTCTTTCTAAAAAGAATCCACTTCTGACTACAAACACTTTGTTGTCAGATGGACAGTAGACATAATACCCCTTTGTTTCCTTGGGGTATCCCACAAATAAACACTTAAGGGATTTGGGAGACAGTTTATCGTTAGGCTGTTGCTTAACATAAACCTCGCATCCCCAAACCTTGAGGTAAGACAAAATGGGCTTCTTCCCATTTCATATCTCATATGGTGTCTTCTCAACTGCTTTATACGGAACACGGTTAAGTGTGAAACCAGCAGTTTCTAGAGCATGCCCCCAAAAGGATGGCGGAATATCAGCTTGACTCATCATAGATCGGACCATATCTAATAAAGTCTGATTCCTACTCTCAGAAACACCATTCCACTGTGGAGTTCCAAGAGGGGTAAGTTGTGAGACTATCCCACAACTTCTAAGATGATCAATGAATTCTTGACTCAAATACTCGCCACCTCGATCAGATCGAAGGACCTTGGTTTTCATGTCAAGTTGGTTTTCTACTTCATTTTGAAATCTCTTGAACATTTCAAAAGACTCTGACTTGTGCTTCATTAGGTAGACATAGCCAAACCTACTGAAGTCGTCAGTGAACGTGATGAAGTATGAGTAACCACCTCTAGCTTGAGTACTCAAGGGTCCACATACATCACTATGTATGATCCCCAATAAGTCAGATGCCCTCTCACTGTGGCCAATGAAGGGCACCTTTGTCATTTTACCAAGTAGACAAGATTCGCAAGCATCATATGATTCAAAATCAAATGAGCTTAGAAGTCCATCTTTATGGAGCTTCTCTAGGCGTTTCTCGTTTATATGGCCTAAACGACAATGCCAAAGGTATGTAGGATTCGATTCGCTAATCTTAATCCTTTTCGTATCAATGTTATAAATATCGTTATTACGTTGTTGTTCTAATTTTAAGATGTAATGATTATCTTGCAAATCACCATAGGCAAATAAAACATCATCTTTATAAATAGAACATCTACCATTACCGTTAACACAAGTAAATCCTTCCTTATCCAAATAAGAAAGCGAAATAATGTTCGAACTTAACGAAGGTACATAATAACAATTGTTCAAAACAAAAATAAGCCCAGAGGGCAAAACTAGCTCGTATGTCCCTACAGCAACAGCAGCGACCCTTGCTCCATTGCCCACTCGTAGGTCCACCTCGCCTCTGTCTAGCTTCCTACTGTTTTTTAGTCCCTGCACATTTGTACAGATGTGAGAACCACATGCTGTATCTAATACCCAAGTGGTTAGAGTAGAAATATGAACACCTATAACATAGATACCTGAAGTAGAGGCTTCGCTCTTCTTCTTCTTCAGATCTTCCATATACAATTTGCAGTTTCTCTTCCAGTGTCCTGGCTTTTGGCAGAAAAAGCAAATTGCATCTTTGGAGGGCTTTGCCTTCTTGGCAGGTTGCGGGTTGGGCTTGGCCGCGGGTTTGGTCTCACCAGCCGAGGCAGTTCCCTTCCTCTTTCCTTTGCCCTTACCTTTTCCCTTATTGTTTTGATCCAACAAGACAGTGCTAGGCGCCTTCTTAATGGATGCCTCAGCAGTCTCGAGCATCCCATGCAGTTCAGAAACAGATTTCTCCATGCCATTCATGTTGAAGTTCATGACAAACTGGTCATAACTTCTGGGCAGCGAGTTCAGGATCAAATCCATCGCAAGCTCTGGCGCAATGGGAAATCCTAGCCTACCAAGGTGATCTATGTACCCCTTCATCTTCAAGACATGGGTGCTCACAGATGCACCTTCAGCCATCTTGCAAGAGTGTAGAGCCTTAGTGGTCTCAAACCTCTCTTGCCTAACCTGTTGTTGGAACATTTCCCTGAGATGCGTAACCATCTCATATGCCCCCATCAGTTCCAAGTTCTTTTGTAACTCTGGAACCATGGTGGCCAACATCAGGCAAGCAACGTCCATAGAGTCACTGATATGCTTTTCATAAGCATCTCTCTGAGCTCTTGGAGCGTTGTTGGCAGGCTGCGCAGGAATAGGGTTCTCTAGGACATACAACTTCCTTTCCTGGGTGAGAACAATTCTCAGATTTCGAAACCAGTCAAGGAAGTTTGTCCCAACCAACTTATCCTTCTCAAGGATAGATCGCAGTGATAACGTTGAACTAACATTGTTTGCCATTTGATTCTACAATTAAGATATGAAAGTTTAATTAGCAAAAAATATATATTTATCCACTGTTTTATAAAACCCAGCAAAATTATTATTAGTGGCTAAGATCCATATTTCACCAAAGTTTACCGTCGCGAAGGCGATCATGCACCCTTAGGTTATTTAGGTAGGTAACTCTTTACCAATCACATCTCATGTGACTCTTAGATCTTTATGGGACTGTATCATCGTTTGATACTTATTATGGCATGTTTATCTCATCTAATGCCTTGAGGTCCAAATCCGATTTGATAACCCCATTAAGTCACACAATAAAACTCGTGAATGGTCAGGCTCAAAACAACGAGGCTGAAGCCCAACCCCATATCATCAAGACCCACTGAACACGTGTCGTGGAGGCGATCACCGCATCCAACAAACCAAGATTTCAACAAGGCATTGCGTTGAATCTTCCATTCACCTGTGTCTCCTCAAGGTCAAAGCAGATACGTGTCGCGGAGGCGATCACCGCTCCACGATGAACAAGATTTTAACAGGGTGTTTTATTGATGGCATTAAAAACTTAAGATTTTAAAAGGGTTCAATTTTAAGGTTCCCTTTTGGTTCAATTTTAAAATTAAACGAGTGTGCCAAGTGTTTATCCCTATGTATCACATACATTTAAACACATGCACGAATTTTGTATCTCATACAAAATCCTATGCTCGTATCGTATACGTAATTGTGCGTGAAAATAAAAAACATAGCATGTTAAAATCGCACCCCTAAACATACATCTAGCGCAAATTGCATCTCATACAAAATACTAAATGCATAAACATAACCGTGTTTAGATATGGCTCATCTACCCTAAATTCCCTCAAGCCAATGAGAGAACTTTTCTAAAAAGAAAAATAAAATTACATTGGGAAAGCCTCAGTTACATTGAGGTGAAAAATAAAATAAAAATTACATTCAGAAATTTAGCGAGACAACACGCAGGCCGTTTTTATCCAACACCACATCCATACATGAACAATTCATATATTTAAAAACATACACGACTATCATACAAAAACACAAGAAAAACGATTTCAATTGTGGTTCAATTAGGGTTTGTGCATTTTAACATGCCTCCTTGAAATTAGGTACTGTACCAATAATTAAAATTCAAGAATCAAATTCAAGAATTCGAATTATTGGCCCAAAATTAATAAATTCTAAATTTAAAATTTCGACCACCCTATAATATTATAATCAAAACAATTTTAACTAAAATACACATAGGGTTCGACCAAGACCCAAAATTCAAGAAAATTCTTTAAATCAATCCAATTGATTTCCTATGTATCAAATACATAAACTTGCACCAATCTTTTAGATTAGGTTCGAAAAACATGTGGTGGATTTTCGCAAAAACTTTAAGCATACGATTGAAAACTGTAAACACCCAACATACATCTCATGTATATCACAGAAACTAGTATAAATATACAATTAGCCTGGTTCTGATACCACTGTTGGGAAATCACAGAGCGAGCGCAGCGGAAAAATTAAAAAAAAAAAACTTTTAAATATGCTAACTCTGTGATTCCTTCCTGGATCCACTAATTATATTTATACCAGAAAAGTAAAGATGTTTACCTATATTTCAATCGGTAGCTTGTTGAATCCGCGAATCTGAGAAGTTCACTCCGAGTGTCCTTCCTCTACCGGTGATCCACATGAGCAGTTTGGCAGATGCCCAGGTGCTAGCCTCATTCACTTCTTCCCAAGTGAATACGGGAACTTTATCTACGGTTCTTGAATGATTAAGAACGGTTCTTGATCCTCAAGATTGATTGGCGCAACTCACACACAAAAACCCTAGAATTACTATGTGTAGGTCGAACTTTCTCTCTCCAAGAAGAAAATCGATTTGCTCTCTCTAAACTAGGGTTGGCGATTTTTTACTCTAAAAAATACTAGGTTGCTTGAGCTAGGCGCCTATGCCTAGTGTGTGGGTATTTATAATATCCCCATTCCTAAAATTAAGGAATCATAATCCAATTAGTGAATCCCTAAAANAATATAAAATTATATATAAAAAAATAGAATAATTATATACCAAGCATTCATAATTTGGACGAATATAGGAAAATTGAGACAAAATTCATATCCACAAGATGTCCAAAAATTTTATATTATCTACTACTCGTATTTGATCCGATATTCGATATTTATACCAAATCTTTTTTTCATGAGCGGATTTGAACAAATATTATGAATACTATTCCAAATTGTCACACCTAGTTATATCAGTATTGAAATGTTAATTTTCAAAGTTATCTATATATATATATATAGTTTGTAAAGAGAATGACCTAAAAAAGGTCAATATATAGTAATATAGATGTGATACATCACTATTTGGGCGTACGCTTAATAAGCCCTCGTTCCAGGCCTCTTCACCCCTCTAAACCCTTCAAGGCGCACTCGAACCAGTTGAATGCCTCTCCGCACATTTAGGGACGACCGTGATCCATCCAGGATTATGGCGCCCGCCCCTAGCTTGACGCAGTCACCAACGATTGCCCTGCTCCGCAATTCTCGATCTCCATCCTTGCTGGAGATCGTGGGCCACGGACTTGGTCATACCTACGTTCTCTAGTCCGCTGGCGCCCGCCCTATAACCCGATACGCAATCACCCACGATTGCCTTGCTCCGCAAATCTCGGTCTCCACCACTCTCGCTGGTGGAGATCGTGCTCGACTACGTGGTGCGCCCCGTGCGATGGCCACCACTCTTACCCTGCTCTATAAATAGAGCTCAACCCAGCAGACAAAGGTTAGCTACTTCTCACTTTCAGAATTCTCTTGCTCTCACATCCCTTACATTCTAACTTGAGCGTCGGAGTATTCTTCGCAGGACCCCCCTGTGAAGTTCTTGTAGGTACTTGGACACTCGAACTTGCTCTTGCAGCCCACACTTGTTGAACTAGGTAAGTCTGACCATTTTCTAGTTTATCGAGATGTATTTGAAATAAATGTGATTGCATTTTTTTTAATTTCGGGTGATCTTCGGAAACACTTAAGTTAATTTGAAAAGTTGAAAAATGACCATATAAACTTTCACAATTCAGCCTGATAAAATTACATGTCTATTTTCTGTTAACTGATATATCACTTCACACATGCAATGGCAAAGGAAATTGTGCAAAAGTAAAGTGCTCATAACCCTATACAGTTGAAAATTTTTATGTGCCAATTCATCATAGTTTAAAAGAATAGTGAGTAAATTGATGATTTAATTAATAAAATAATTATTTGTCTAAGTAAAATTATGATTATTTTATAAATGCAAATAATTTGGTTATTGACTAATAAATATTATTTATCAAAATATAATTGTGAAGTCTCAAAACTTATATATAAGACAATATATATAAAACATAAATTTTATTTAAACAATATATATATAAAACATTAATCCAATGAATGAATGGGTAGTATTTTTATTTATTTATTATTTTTTGCAAAAAGGGTATGTAGTACAATATTTTAGAATGTGTGTGTGTATATCAATTTTGTTTTTTTACTTACAATATAAGATTAATACAATGATTACATACAATGTACAAATAGAGATATCTTGGGAACCGACCATATCGTCATTGGTATCAAACAAATATTGTGTACCCAAATGCTTCCAAATTCTGAATTGAGCAATTAGACCATCAATTTTTACTATTAAGTATTAACACACCTTGTCTATTTACTTTTTCAAAACAAATGAATATAATTAAAGTTTCATTCAGCCCCTTGTAGATTAACATTTTTTTTCCTCAATCCAATTTTTAGTTTTTAACTATCTTTTTAATATAATTAGTTATAGGTCAAATACTCATTTTGGTCCTCAAATTATAGGATAAGTTTCTTTTTGGTCTTAAAACTATTTTTTGTTTCATTTTGGTCCTAGAATTTTCACATTTGTTCCTTTTGGTATTAAAACTTTTACATTTATTCGGTTTTGGCTATTATTTCTAACTTTGGCGGTTGAGATGAATCAATTCTCCTTCGTATCTGTCATACTAAGTGAGTTGATAAAGAGAAAAAAAATTTCATTTTTAGTCACAAATTAACGATAAACTTGTGGTTGATTTTTATCTCCAATTTGTGATTAAAAATGAAAACATTTCTTTCTCTCTTTGTCAAATCACTTATTAAGAGTTACGAGAGAAAGAAATGATTCATCTCAACAGTCTAAGATATAAATAATGGCAAAAACCAACGAAATCACATTTTGGGGACCAAAACAGAACAAATGTGAAAGTTTGAAGACCAAAGTAGAATAAATGTGGTCATATCTTCTCATTTCAAGTTTAAAATGATGAATCTAGAGCTACGAGTTTTCCTTTATGAGTACTTCGTGGTCGTCAATAAACGAGATTAATTTAAGTCCCAAAAGTGGGTAACTCATTTCACGGTTAAAAAAACGAAGTTAGTCCTATCTCCATCGTTTCAAATCTAAATGTAACGAGTTTAAAACTATGTGCTAACTCTTGAAAAGTTTTTCTTATGCTCAATTGAGATCAATAGCAAATGAGGTCAAATCACATTTTGAAAGTATGTTGAGAGCAATTTGATAAATTATTGAAATATGAAGGACCAATCTAAAACAAATGAAACATAAAGGACCAATTTGAAGTTTTGGCCTTGTTTTCATATATAAAAACTTGATTACAAATTAAGAAAAATATAATGTACAGTTGTGCACTTATCAATCGTAAGAATCGAACTACCAAAAACTGTTGTTGATTAGTTTATTTTGACCTTACAAATTATTTTTAAACACTCAACATCAAACTAGCTAGTATGAGTGATTTAACAAAAATGCCCATAATAAACCAAATGCCCCCAAGTTGATGTGAGATAAAAGAGAAGGTACATAATGGTGGAGCCATCAAGTAAAAGGCATAGGATGCTTGCAATATAATTGGCATGAGAGATTCAACTGTTTTTAGTTTTTAGTTACAATATTTTCAAATCTTGAGATGCTTTGTTTGTTTGTGTTTGTGTTTCTGTGTGTTTGTGTCAGGTACTTGTGTCTTCTTCATTTCATTTCATTTCATTATATCCTTTAAAAGACAGTGAATGAGTGTGAGTGTGTGTGAGGCCCCCCTTATACCTTATCTCTATCTGCCATTTTGCCTTTAGCAATTCAACAAAGGTACACACAAAACCCACTGCCTATAGGCTATAACCCCACACAAACGCATCAGAATTTTGAGGCAGAGTGCTTTTTTTAGCTCATTATTACATTATACTTTTAACATTTATATTTAAAATACAGATAAAATGTATTGTACTTGCATTTTTATCAAACTAAATCTATAATTTTTTAATAAAAAAATTAAATATTTTATTCTGAAATTCACACTTTAAAACATATATATAATGGATATAAGCATTGAGATGTGAGTAGTATTTGAGCCAAGAGAAGGGATGTTAGTTACCTTTCTCATTCGAGTCTGTGTATATTGAGGGCTCCTGCCTTGTCCTTTTCATTAAGATCACATTATACCAAAAAGATCTCATACCCACAAAGTACTTACACTCCAAATCTTAATAATACTACTCATATGGGGATTTCGATTTTATTATTTTTTTTTTGCAGAAAGGAGAATTTATNAAAAAAAAAAAAGATTAGGAGTATAATTAACCCAAAAAAACTTTTGGGATATAATTGAAACTAATATCATACTTTGAGAATATAATTGACTAAAAAGAAAGAAACTTTGGGAGTACAATTGAAATTGATTCCATACTTTGGGGGTACCAAGAATACTTTTACCTATATACAGTTTATTTCAATATTTTATAAACTAAATAATATATCGTTATAATATTTTAGGGATAAAGAATATATTGTTTTACTTCTTCAGGGACTAAAAATTGTTTATTTTAATCTTTCACGACCTGAATTGTTAACTCAATAATTTTTTTAAGGACTAAATTGTTAGTTTACCTATGAGAATGCAATGAAAACGGGGTGTTGCAAGTTGCATTTGTTTTTAACAGAAAAAAACAAAATCATTGTGGAGTAGAATATGCAAATTACTAGTACATACATTCATAACTAATCTCGCCATACAAGAGTCTTGGAAGAGATGTAGCAGTCTTAGTAGACAAGAGGATAGAGCCATTAATTGGACTGAACAATCTACCACTAATTAAAGAAGAAAATGGTTTGATTGGACCAAAAAATCGTTCTGAGAGTTAGATTAAATTGGACTGAAAATAATTGGATAAGAATCGTTGGATCAGGTTTAACAAATAAAAATAGAAAGTTGTTTTAGAAAAGCTTTTAACATACTTTTCTATTGCTTGTTATTTAATTTGGGGTTATAGGAATGCATTGAGGAATCAGAGTAGAGGCCATCAACTTTGTCAAATTTGGGACAGATGCCATGATCTTTGGGATGAAGTTCAATCAGCTCAAGATGAATTGAGGATAAGAAGCAGCTCTGTATCAAGATGGTCTAAACCACCTTGCAAAATTTTTTTTGGTAATGTCATCGGTTTTCCCGCCTATCCGTGTAACAGTCTAAGCGAAGACTGATTCCATTCGGTTAACAGAGACGAAACGTTGTATCTTCCCAACAATGTCGACTCTAAGGATCGAACTTGGATTCTCTCACTTAAGGTGTAGCTCGCCAACCACTACACCAAACACTTGCGGGTAACCACCTTGCAATTTTATAAAGATAAATTGTGATGCTGCTGTATTGAAGAACTCTGGAGGCTTCTCGGGCTGTATTGCTAGAGATTCTAATGGCAACTTTGTAAGTGCTTCTTCCAAATTCTTCCCCCACCAAGAAGATCCTTTATTACTCGAAGCTATGGTAATTAGAGAAGGTTTATCTTTGGCAGCAAAGTGCAATGCTCACAGCTACGTGATTGAGAGTGATTCAAAGATTATTGTGGATGTCTTGAATAATAAACTGGGCGGTTTTAGCTATATTCATAGTGTTGTGGATGAGATTAAATCTGCTGCTGATAGCTTTTATTTTTTGTCTTTTTACTTGGTGTTGTCGAACTGCAAATTGTGCAGCTCATAGTGTTGCTACTTTAGGTGGAGCCATGCGTGCTGATGATTTAATTTTGATGGATTCTTCCCCAAGTGGCATTGGTGATGTATTGTTTGCTGACAGTTCTGTTTAATGAAGCATTTCTATTCCCATTTTAAAAAAAACATAAATCTTGTTAAACATTTTTTTCTCATCAGTTGAAATAAAATTATTTTCAAATAAACAAAAATAAAAACAAAAGTAAACAGGTTGTATATGTTTCTTTCTTTTCATTTGTTTTTCAATTTATCACTTCTAAAAATATATTTTTTGCCAATTACATTTGGAAAGATGGAATTGGCATCAAGGATTCACATTATGACATTTCTTTTGCTTTTGTAGAGAATTAGTAACCCCACATGAAATCAAGTTGCTTGTGTGGGTAAATTTCAGTGAATTATTCAGCTTGCCACTCAAGTTTACATCAATTTAGGGAAAAAGTTTACATCAATTTCAGCTCCAAATATTATTGGCCCTCATAGTCATCATCCTTAATTATTATAATATCTATGATTCTGTGGTTTCATAATTAGTAATCAACTAATAACAGCACATGTCTTTTCCTTAAAGTTTATCATTTTATTTCCCCACATTAGCTTATAACTCTAATATTTAAGTTAAGAATGATCAAAATATTTGTATGATAAATTATATATATAGTTATATACACACACACACACACATAATACACATACTTTAAAAATTTATTGATCTACTTTATTTTATTTATAGTTATGTTTAATACATATAAACAAAAAATAATAATATATTTTATTTTGATTGTTAAGTTTTTGACTAAATGATCCATATATTTTCGTTTTATGTTTTAATATGTAAACAATTACAAAAACAATTCTGATGTGATTAATATTTTAAAATGTTAATTTTTCATTAATTTCATTTGATACGTAAATAAGTTGAATTGACATTGCGAGTTGAGATCAAACTAGGAATGACACCAACTAGGGGAGAGAGCAAATAAGTTGAATTGATATTGTTTGAGTTGAAATCAAACAATAACTTATGTAACAATCGTTATTATTAATAGAGTGGTGTTCTCAAGTTTCCTATATTTGAGTTTCTAAACTTTATTTCTTATCATTTGAAACAAACACCATCACTAAATATTGAGAAATTAATGTTAGAAAAACTCATATTCCAGTAGTTTAAATGTTCTTAATTTTGTAATAAGACACAATGACAAGAAAAATGTTCTACATTATTATCCCTATTTTAAATGAGCAAATAAGTATATTTATCTATAAATTAATAACAGGTCTTCCATAAAAGTAAAAAAATAAAATAAAACAAGGTCCAAATTTATATAAAATTTCTTAATAAAAATAAGACATAAGACAACTTTTATAACAAATCTTAATAGAAAAATTAAAAAAGAATAACATTTGGCATAACCAATCAAAGAGAGAATATAAATACAACTTATGATGTAAAAAATCTTGTAAAAAACATATAAGAAAATATAAGCACGAATTTTTCCATCAAACAACAATAAAAGATATTAAGTGCAGGAGATTTCAGACCACATTAAATTTAGACAAAAGGAACATAACTAACTTTTTTTATTTGATCTCTAAAAGAGACATACATACTTTAATTATTTAATTATTTAAGTTTTAAAAATACACCCAATATGGTACAAATGGAAGGTACCAATAACTATTTCTTCTTTGGCCCAACCTTTCTTCTTCCTTTTTCCTGATAACCAAAGAGTAGGTAAAACTGTCTTACTAGCCAGATGCTAAGACTTCCATTAAAATAGTTCACATCAAAGTCTACTTCTTGAGTCCTCAGTCCTCACCATCAGACACACTTTCAGTCTTTTAGCTTCACAACTTAGAAACCAAAACATTATTAGAATCTTAAAACGCATCTCATGATTAAAGGGCACAAGTTCTTCAAAAAATTACCCTTAAGAAAAAATCTTCGAAGACCGAAAATCATTAGGAAGAGCTCTGCAGGCGGGCCTTGATCCATGACTGTAGGTTATGAAGTTCCTCATTGTTTATTGAATGGCTGAGACCAGGATAAGCCTGCAATTATAACAATTGTCATTATTCAAAATAAAAACACTTGCATAAGGTCATTGTCATCAAGTTCCTCCAATTATCAACTTTATTTATATTCTCTCTTTTTTATGATTGATCATGTAAAAAAGTTTCTTTTACTCTTTCTATACTATGATTGGCCATGCAAAAATAAATATCACTTGTTTTTATTATACCTGTGAACCTTATAACAAGGACATAAAAAAGTTTTTGCAAGTTCAGTACTACTTTAAAACTGCAGTGTATTACCTTAAACTCACAGCTAACACCAATATTTTCAAGGAATGGAGGGCCTGCTTGTCCTGCCTCAAACAATACTGTTCTGTCAGCCATCCCATGGGACCATAATATTGGTGTCTGCACATATTTATAAATATTTATCAAGTCAATAAAGCAAAAAAGTGAGATGTAAAGGCTAAATACCATGAGATTTGGTTGAGTAAAATAATGTATGAATATCTGGGGGCTGGCTCATGGCTCATATAAAAAGAGAGATTATGATGACAAATGCAACTGAGAGTCGTAGTGCTATTTTTCCTAGTGTTTGTTTTGGATACAAGGTAAGATAGCATGGAATATGGATCCCCATGTTTGGTGAGAAAATTAAAAGTTTAAATGGTAAAGATACAAATAGTACAAAGTTAAAAAAGCTAAAACTTTAGAAATGTGAGATCCTGATGGTTTTTGGATGGCACATGATATCGTCCAAAATGATGTCATCTTATGATTCTTGGTATTTTAATTACTTGAAGCATCTTGAATACATGTGTGCCAAATAGACATTTGGAACTTGGAAGGCCCGGATGTCCATGATATTACTAGGCAGCATGAAGATAATGGTACATTAGGCACCTCCTCAAGTTAAGGAATGCCATTGTTCTAGAATCTAAAAATAAGGTAAACTCAATAATGCCAGATAAAAATTCAGTTTAGGGGCAGTTTGCACTTGGCACTAAACCAATAAATTGTAAGCAATCATCTTGTTTCACCTCCCATCTAAATAAACAAATGGTTAGACTTGATGACAGGGAACAGAATAAATCAAAGAAAAGGAAACGAAGGGAAGGGAAGAGATATTGGTCTTCTTAAATATTAGTACCCGCTTTGCCTCAGGTGTGATTCGATCTATAATGGATGAATTGAAAGGAACCCAACCACTAAAGACTGCGCCTCCACCTAAAGTTTTTGGGTACAAAAGAACACTAGCCAAAGTTAAGGCACCTGCAAAACAATGTCACTGTTAGTAATATGTAGCAACAACAATTGTGAACAAAAAGATGTTACACATGTTTATACATGTGTTTTTCTTTCCAAGGTTGCTGGTATCAAAGACATGCACATAAGGATGATCATGAGTAAGGTATAGGTAGGGTACTATGATTCTCACACTTAAACTTGAACTTGAGCGGTATCAAAATAATTCCCATTTATGGACCCTAAAAATAGTTAAATCCCTATACTCAGACCTATACCTTGGAAAATTTTAAAATAAATTATTTTTTATTAATATAAAATCTTATTCATCAATTTTTTTACATCTATAATCACAAGAAATAAAAAAGTAAATCATAAATGTGAATGTACTAATAAATTATTTTAATATGTATGAAATACTTAAGATTTTATCCTCAAAATTTTATATTTTTTAATACATAAAGTTAAAAAGTACTATATTTTTTATATTTTAAATAAATATTTACTATTACAGGTAAAATAACCATTTACCCATCCCAAGACCCATTGACTTTGAATATGGACCCGAACCCTAGAATAAAATCTCTGAGTACCCATAAGGTATAAGTATTTTGATCTCCTTCACAGATACACACACATTCACACACAAAAACAGGAGAGACAGAGACCTCCTTGACTGAACCCACAGACAAAAACATTGTTAGGGTTTGTGCCAGCAGCTATTTCCTTGTCAATCGTGGCATGCACGTTCTGAACAGCTTTCAGCAAATCACTCTCATCTTTAGGAGAATCCTGACATAAAGTAGAATAATTTTTTTAACATATACAGAGAAAATCAATCACTTCATAATTAACAAGACTCCGGTAAACATCCCCACCATGGAAATACATTGAGAGAAAATGAAAGTTATACATGATCATCTACGTGACGAAGAACATATCAGAAAATGCACAAATCAAGCTGCAGAATCTATACATCTAGCATTTTAGTAAATAAAAGTAATCCAATCAAACAATGAAAATGCCTTCTTTAACTTGTTACAAAGCTTTTATAAATATGGAAATCATCTTGCTTTCAGAAAAAATCTTGACAGAAAAAAGGTTCAAGCTCATACTTTAGTGTCGGTTACTGAATTGCATGATTTAATCGATGAGGCGCATTCTGTTGTGCTGTATCACCAGATAATGGTTTCAATTAAATTGGAGAAAACTGACCATTGAAATAGGAGAAAAACTGGGGGTAGAGGAAGATTTATAAATTTCGTAAGAACAAAGGTAGAAAGCACAATTGAGCAATGAACTAATTATATACTCTCATGAGTATCTGATACAAAAGGTGGTGTAAGGTTTGGACCAACATGATGCTGCAGTCAGCAATATTCCCAACAGATTAAATAATTCACTGGAGAATGAGACAAAAATCATGAGAATTTCAGTTTATTGTCAATATTATGAGGTATTATCAGAGGAGAGAAGTATCTAAAAATTTCAAGATTCTTACAAAATATTCAGGATTGCCATGACAAAATAAATGAAATTTTACAGAAATGTATTCACAGTCAAAAGGAGATTTTTGATCCCATCATTGTCATTTTGCAACATGATTTACAACATAACCCAACATTCAACTAATTTTGATACATATACTGCAAATTAACATTCTAAAAGCATTCTACAGCACAGAAAATGTTAAAAATAGGAGAAATAAAAGCAAAGTATTTCAAAATCTATTTATTTTTTCACATTAAGATTGAATAGAACATTGAAATCAATAAAAGGAAGAAAACTAAAAAAAATGATATAATATGACAGGAAGGAATTCTATACTTACAGCTGTCACAGGAATCTCATGAATGTCAAACCATGAAGGCATTACAGAACCATCTACAAGAACCAAACCAATACGTTAATTATCTTTCTTCTTTCATAAGTACTGAAAAGGCATATTTGTATTTTCATGCCATAGTCTCTACAGGAAGCCAAGTTGTGAATCAATAATGATGCTGAACAATAACTTCAGATGATAATAGGCTCAACTTGCTACTTAAAATTTACTTGACGCATCATTGCACTGTAATGATATGAAGCAGAAAATCCATTACCAAATAAGATACGAGGCGATTTATGTTGATTTCACAGAAATGAGTTGCAGTGAGACTACAAATTTCTCTTATAGAGAATGAAACGATGATGAAAAGACAGAGGTGAGTAGAGCAACTTCAATTTTATCAGCAAGTGTCTTGCATTAATCAGCTGATACCAACAGACTGATTTTTTTTTTGGTGGTAATCCAAACTAAGAGTAACTAATTGAGATAAATACTGTACAAAATTCGGTACAATTCACACGGCTGAAAGCAGATAAAAGCAGCCCTTTGACCATTTAGGGCAGCTAAGAGATCACTGTATTAAAGATCCTTAAACAAATACCTACATTAAATAATGTTGCTTACGTTACAAAGTAATCAAGAATCTCCAGTCTCTACATAAACCCTTACTCAATTTCATAGAGGCTTCCTCATAAAGAACATGTATGGAAAACGAGATAGTAAGCAATATACTTACAGTTGCAAGTGACTGGATTGGAAGGCGCAGAAGGGAAGAGCCATTTTGTGTTTCTAAACTCGGGAGAAGTGAAGAGGGTCTTAATGGGTTCGTTGGCAGGACCAGAGTCACCAAGACCATGAAGCCATAGAACAAAGCTTCGAGCCATAGAATCTGGTTCTCGAAAAGATGGGGTTTCGGGGAAAAGAAGAACAATAGAAATGGCGATACTGAGTGTGATCGTGAAGACTATTATCGGCTTTACCAATAACATGAGCTTCATCTGGGATCGTCCATGGAGTGGCTGCGTGGGAGGCAGATGTGAAAAGACCTATGTTACCCTTTTCTTTTGTTATTATTATTTGGTCAAAATTCAAATTTGTCTCCATATCTTTTGCTGAGTTTCCAATTTGGTCCTGTATTTTTTTGTTGAACTTTTAGTCCCATATCTTTGCAAAAGGTCCCAATTTAGTCTCATATCTTTTGATCAGGTTGTATAATTGGTCTCTTATCTTTGCAAAATGATTAACTATTATTAGTTGATCTTTTTGTAAATACCAGTGTTGTCATAACCGAACCGGACAAAGACTCGGACAAGTGTTCGGTTCACGGTTTGATTGGTTGAACCGGTTGAACCATTGGTCGGACCGGATGACGCAATAAATAATTATTTTTAATATATCAAATATAAACCCTCTATATTTTTTTGGGGGGTCTAAGAGATGTAACACCCCAATTGTTGAAGAAGAACCTTTTTGATAGATAATAGAATTTGAGAGGCATAAAATAATTATGGAAGTATAATTTACAATGAGACTTTGGAAGGATATAACTAATGAATGGTAAAATAGGTGAAAAAAGAGGTAAAAGTATGAAAGAGAATCTGCCAGGGACTAAACTGAAAAGTAAAGAAGTGAAAAATGTGTTTGTAAGTTACGTTAAAAATAATTATGAGAATGAAACAAAGGTATGGGAGTGTTGTAGACAAAATGAGGAATACAATGGTGGAGGAGTTGAGTAGATTTAAGGGTCTTAATGTGATGTTTCAAAGAATAAAGGGGGTAGGAGCCTAGAAATTAGAAAGTTTGGGGGGCAGAAGTATAGTTTTACCCCAAGAAGGCGGTGAAATGACAAAAAAAATCTGAAATGAAAAAAAAAAATGCTCAAACCGCCGGATCGGTCCAACGGTTGGACCCGGTTTTCCGGTTATTCCCGGTCCAATCCGGTCCAACCCCCACTTCAATTTTTTGGGTTGGACCAACTCGTTCCTCTCTGCGGTTAGCGGTCCGACCGGGCGGTCCGGTTCGGTTTTCACATCATTGGTAAATACATGAAACCACTTCTGCACCTAACCCAAAGATATAGAACTATTAATTCTACAATTGACCCAGAGATATAAGACCAATTCTGCTGCATCAAAGAAAGATATGAAACCACTTCTACACTTCACCCAAAGATATAAGACTAATTCTACAATTGACCCAGATATATGAGACCAAATTGGGAACTAACCCAAAGATATAAGACCAAAAGTGCAACAAAATAAGATACGAGACCAAATTGGAAATTGAGTAAAAGATATGAAACCCAATTTACACTTTGACCATATTATTATTATTATTATNATCAAACCGTGCAGCAGGAAAAAAGAAAAGATTATGTTTCTGATAAAAGAAAGAAAGAAAGATTATGTTAATAGAGATAAAATCCATTTTAAGTCATTTTTATGGTTTGAAAGAATTTAGTTTCAGGTTAAGGACAAAATGATACTGCATGGTACTTATAATCAAAATAATAATTTCTTGTCTACAAAAAAAAATAATAATAATTTTTTGACCAATCATAAGAGAAAGAATATAAATATAATTTTTTTAAATATTATAACCAACAATAGCTAAAATTTTCCTTATAATTAGTTATATAAACACAATTTGTTCAACTTTAAGCCCCATGATGTAGCATTGATTAGATGAGAATAAACGATATAGAAAGGATATGAATTTAAAAAATAGGGTATTCCTAATTGTTGACATTGTTGTCTAATACAGATCTTCTTCAACTAAGTTTCTGTCTTATATCCAAATTCCAATGGCTGATTTTCCTATACAATCAAAGAGAGAGAATTGGAGCATGGAAACAACTGCTAATAGCTCAGTCACAAAAGCAAAAGGGGGAAGAGAGGTCCAACTTCTTGTGGATGTGGAGATAGAGTTTTTTTTAATCTTGGTATTAAAGAAAATCCAGTAAATCTTCTAATAAACAAGGTTTTGCTTTCTCATAAGTTTGAATTTGTTTTTCTTCTCTTCAAGAGAGAAATTTTCCTATGAAATACTGTGTAATTAGCCTGCGTATGTAGATGATCATATAGGATCAGCAAAGAAGAGATAAGATAATGTTGCAAGGTAACCTTTGGCCGAGGTTTTCAACACTTGAAACAATCTCAAATTACTAATCAGCAACAAATGATCAGCTTATAAATATTTAGTCCCTGAAGGCCTGAACTGAATGACATGATGGAAACTCAATAAAATTAGTATAATAAAAATTAAAAAAAGAATGAGGGCTTGGTTTTGACAACTTGCAATATAAAAGGCAAATATAGAATACCAAAGACCTCAATACATGTTCCAAATAATGCTAGGCATAAATTTTCTATCATTATAGAGCTACGGCCTAAGAAATACCCCACTCCAAAACAATATCTTAATGTGCCAAAGCCGGTACCTGACAACCAAAATTATGGAATTTAGATTCAAACTATTGACATCAGGTTATAGAATAAGTAGATACAAATATTATCCCTAAATCAGTGAATTTTAATCAGGAAGGTTGAAGGTAAAACTCTGGCGAAGCAAAGCTACATTATTCTCAGACCGCTGCATGATACTCATCTATAGTCTGTTTCATTCCATCCAACTGCGATAAAACAAATTCCAGTTTCTTGAAACAAATCTCATTTGATAATCTTGAACCATAGTCACACTTCTCAAATGGACGATACTCGCAAGCACTTTTGATCTCATCACGCAACGCCACTTGGATGTCCTAAAGTAAAATAAATAAACAAATCAAGTAAGTTAGAAACTTCACAAATTGCAGCCCTCCAATGTTCACAATTATGAACAAAAATCAGATAGAGTCTATTGATAATAAGTTCTTTGGAAGATAGGTATCTTGAAGCTCTGGAATTATTATTTTTTCATTCCTCCCAAGAATGAAAAGGCCAAACATCATGGAAGGTGATATTTTTGGCAGGCAGTGATAACAAATACTCAATATTCACCATTAAAAACAAGGAAGAATGGACAATAGGTCTAATGACTTCATATTCTAGTTCAGAGAACTGTTGTATGCAAGCAACATCAGTTTACTCTGGACTCTGGAGCCTTCCACAAGAAATTTGTTGCCATAAATGCTTGGCATTAATCTTTAGCATCCTCTAAAATTATGTTCAAAGGCAAAGTAATACATTAAAGTTTTGAGCTTAAAAAGGGAACGACCTTAATCAATTGCATGAAATCAAGGCAGTGGTTTTGGACCACTTCTTTCCTAGGACCAGTAGGGCTAGCAAGCTCATCCATGACCCCCCCTGCAAGCTCCAAAACCTTGACAATACTCTATACACAGCCCAAATGAAAAAAAATCAATCTAACCAAACTGCGAAGTTCCATCACTCTATTGATGTTGCTTCTTGATGCATTTCAGAAATACCTTTTCTACATTTTGAAGCCGCTGCAAAGAAGTAGTCTGGCCCTGTGAGTCCATGAACCCTGCGCTTTCCGATTTAAGTCTAAGTACTAGAAAACAATGAGAAAAACTTGATATTTATCAAATGCACTAATCACTGTTTTGTAGTTTGAACCACATAAATAGGCAGGAATGTCCTAAACTTATTCTTTAATGCACCGAAATTTATCACAAGTCAAGATAATATAGGTTTATAAATGAAAAAAATGACATTTTCTAGACCAAATTCATGCAGAACAAAAGAAAAGACACAAAATATTTTCTACTTTAAAAGAGAAAGTTGTTTACAAATTTATTTTCTAAAATTTCCCTTGGATATGTCTATCTCTACAACTATCTATAGTTGAAAAGAAGGACTCAAAGGGGACAAAATTGACATATGCCTCCATTTGGTTATGATAACATAGCCACTTGGGCAACACCTTGGGATATCATTGCATCTTTCTCTTTAATTGCTCTGAGACTCAAGTCAAAACATTTGGCACCCATAAGGAAAAGTTACAGCGTTTCAATCTTTAGTAATTCTTCCTTTAAGTTCCAACCAAAAATGACTCCCAGTAGGGCTGACCATATTCACAATCATCACCAATGAAATAGATCACTTGATCAAAATTCATCAACCTGGATATGTGATTACTTCATCTAAATTTCATACGAATCATTCTCTCCAGAAATGGAAGAAAGAGTATATGGTGATAGTATTTTAAATTACACCTGTCCCAAAAATTTCTCATCCATTCCATTCCCCTCTAAATTTGAAAATTTCCTGAACAGAGAACGACTAAAAGTACACTAATTTATCCATAAGAGAGAACAAATTACAGTACTTGATTCAATTAGATGCAAATTTCTATCATAAAAGAGACTGACAAACGGATTTGTGAAAACGGGCAGCAAGATGTCAATGTTTTTGTTCCAATCACAAGATGATACAACCATTAAGTTAATTATTTATTTATAATTATATATGTGAGTGCAGTAGGGATGTGTGAAGAAAAAGGAACAGCACAGAATGCAGAGAAATTCACAAATACACGAAGACGAAAATTTTAAAAGAAGGAAGCAAAACCTGAAAGAAGCAGAGACGACGTTTTCCGACTTCTCTCGCGGCGTTTTCTGCTTCACACTCGTTGGTCCTCTCACTTGAGGCCTCTCTTCCTTACTATCGATGGAGGCTAGGGTTTAGGCATGATGAATTAAGGGATGGGTAGGGTTAGAGAGTTATGAGTTTGAGTTTGGATCGATTTTAAACAATAACAGTGGCATTACACTATCACCTACCGATAGCAACTTGAACAAACTCCCAAAATACTATATAAAATCCAAAATCTGCCTATCTTTCTTACCTTATCCTGGGCGACAAAACTGGAAATCCACGATGATCAACGAAACCCTAACGCAGAGACTCAGAAGTCAGAACAAGTTGAAACGCAGTGGATCTCGGAATTCCTGCTTGCTGTGTAGTCGTTTTGTCGATGAAAGGGAAAAAAAAAATGTAAGGTCAAAGTTCAAATTTGGTGTCATATTTTTTGTTCAGTTCTCAATTTGGTCCTATATCTTTTTTTGTTGCACAATTGATCCCATATATTTGGGTTAGTTCCCAATTTGGTCCCATATATTTTTTTTGTTGCAGATCTGGTCCCATATCTATGAGTCAATTACAAAATTGGTCCTATATTTTTTGGTCAAGTGCAAAAGTCATCTCATATCTTTACAAAATGATCAACTAACGGTTGATCATTTTACAAAGATCTGAGATCAATTCTGCAACTTAACTAAAAGATATGAGACCAAATTGGGACTTTTTGCAAAGATATGGGATCAAAAGTGCAACCAAAAAAATATCGGACCAAATTGGGAACTCATCAAAAGATATGAGACTAAATTTGCACTTTGACCGAAATGTAAGCTTGATAATATTTAGGTCAAATGTTCAAATTGGTCCTAAATCTAAATGTATGGTCTTCATATCAGTTTTGGTCCTAAATATTTTTAAAATATTCAAATTAGTCCTAAATGTTGTCATTTAATTCATTTTGATTCCAAACTACTTAATGTGGTTATATCTCTTTCAATTCGAGTTCGAATATTACGAGTCCAGAGCCATGTGTTGATTTTAACAAATATTTTTTTTTATCTAGTTGAGACTATTAACAAATAAGGTCAAATCAAATTCAAAAAGTGAGCTTCTCATTTCATGATCAAACAAATAAAATTGGTTATATTTATCTTGTTTTAAGTTTGTATACAAAGAATTTAGAGTTAAGGGATACTCTTAACAAATTTTTGTCCAGTTAGAAATACCAGTAAAAAGATCAAATTAAATTCAAAAGTGAGTTTAAGAGAAAAAAATAAAAAAAAATTGTAAAAATTTGATTCAAAACCTACTTTCAAATACGATCTGACCTCCTCTTTTTAGTTGATGGTTCTACTTGGACAAGAAAAAAAAATCATTAAGAATAACTGTTAAGAAGTCCTAGCATTCAAACTTCATTAATAGCTAGCTTTTGAGCAAGCTCCTTATTTTAACCTTCAAAGAACTCAAGGCGCAGTACAAAACCCTCCCTCTCCTTAATTAGTAAGAGAGTTGCTTAATATCACTTTGCCAGTTTGTATTGAGCGTATAAAGGGATGATCATGGGTAGGGTACTATGATTCTCGAACCCGTATGTAAGCGGGTATCAAAATCAATCCCCATACCCATACACGCTGGGTAATCTAATCCCCATACCCGAACTCGGACCCGGAAAATTTTTTAA
Organism: Chamaecrista fasciculata; assembly: GCA_003254925.1. Lineage (NCBI taxonomy): Eukaryota > Viridiplantae > Streptophyta > Magnoliopsida > Fabales > Fabaceae > Chamaecrista > Chamaecrista fasciculata. The sequence goes on along the minus strand of QANZ01051043.1, from coordinate 135,322 downwards.
ATAAACTATTTTTTGTTAATATAAACTTTATATTCATCCAACTTTTTACATCTATAATTACTTGATAAACTAGAAAAAGGGCATGCTTACCTAGTTCACAAGTGTGGGCTGCAAGAGCAAGTTTGAATGTCCAAGTACCTACAAGAACTTCACAGGGGCCCTGCGAAGAATACTCCAACGCTCAAGTTAGAATATGAGAGATATGAGAGCAAGAGAAATTCTGGCGAGTAAAGTGTCTAACCTTTGTCTGCTGGATTGAGCTCTATTTATAGAGCAGAGTGAAGGGTGGTGGCCAGCGCGCAGGGCGCACCACGTTGCTGGACACGTTCTCCACCAGCAAGAGTGGTGGAGACCGAGATTTGCGGAGCAAAGCAATCGTGGGTGATTGCGGGTAGTGCCAGAGGGCGGGCGCCAGTGGACTGGAGAACGTGGGTCTGACTAAGTCCATGGGCCACGATCTTTCACCAGCGAGGATGGCGGAGACCGAGAATTGCGGAGCAAAGCAATCGTGGGTGATTGCGTGTCAAGCTGGGGCGAGCACCATAATCCAGGTTGGATCACGATCGCCCCTAAATGCGCGGAGGGGCATTTGATTGGTTCAAGTGCGCCCTGAAGGGTTTGGAGAGGAAGAGGCCTAGAGCGAAGGCCTATTAGGCGTACGCCCAAATAGTGATGTATCACTACTATGTAAGATAAACTTTTAATACTCAAAGATCAATGAATAGAAGAAAGTGTGTACCTTAATCCATATCTTTCATGAACTTGAAGAGAATTTTCTTCCCTCTAGCCTTCTTCCTTTCTTGTTCTCTTGATGGTGGAGAAACCCTAGCTTTATCCACTTAACTCCCAAATGTGGTGGCTACTTGCTTTCTATTTTATGAAGGGAGAGGGAAGGGTTTCTAAACCCTAACATGTCTAATACCCATCCAGCCCAACTACCATCAAATTGGGCCCTTCACTAATAGACATGGTCCATTAATTAGTCACATGGGTCACTTTAGGGATTATTATAAAATAATCCAATATTCTCCCACTTGGCCCATGTTACGACTTGAAGATTCAACAACTTTAATTGCGCACTATAAATTGAATCTAACAAGTAACAAGCCATCCTTAATCTGAATTGAAAAGATCGAATCATGGCGGTCACAAGTTCACAATGACTTGATTCCATCCATGTACCACATATCAAATCAACTCATAACAACTTTAATTTGACAACGCTTTAATTATGAACTTTTATTGTTGTCTCAAAGAACATTATTTATCCAACCATAATGTGAATAACAATTATGCAAAAAACTTTAATTGAATTCATAAGTGTCACAACTATACGAGCAAGATAACTTAATGTATATATATACATGTTCGAATATCATACTAACAAGGATTTTTCTATAATGCCCATTTTTTCAACATGACCAATAAATGTTTTGGGCAGTAATCCTTTCGTTAGCGGATCCGCTATCATTAAACCAGTACAATATGCTCTATTGACACTTTGATTTTGCACCTCCTCTTTAATAGATAAGTATTTCAAATTCATGTGCTTTACACCTTAGAATACCTATCATTATTGGAGAAGAAAAACAAATGTAGAACTGTCACAATAAAGTCTTAACAGTTAGCTATAATGTCGACAATACTTAGACCTAAGACAAAGTTCTGCAACCATAATTCATGAACAGTGGCCTCAAAGCATACCACAAATTCAACTTATATAGTGGGAATAACAATGATAGTCTACTTTCCACTTTTCCATTATATGGCTCTTCCAGCCAGTAAAACATATGACAAATGTAGATTTTTTTTTTCTTGAATCTACATAACCAATATAATCTGAATCCGAATAGCCTACCACCTCAAGATGGTTTGACTTCTTATATGTGAGTAAATAATCCTTAATGCCTTGCAAATACCTTAGAATTTTCTTTGCAACTTTCCAATGGTCTGTTCTAGGATTAATTTAATATTGGCCTAACATTTCATCAGCAAAACTGAAAATTGGCCGAGTACATGTTTGAATATACATTAAACTCTCATCTATAGATGCATATAGAATAGACTCTATTACCTTTCGTTCTAAATCATTCTTTGGACAACTTCCTTTTTTTTTTTGTCCCCTTTCTGAGTTGAAACTATCCTTGCAGAGCAATTTTCCATCATAAATCTCTCTAATATTTTGTTAATATATTCTTTCTGAGACAATCCTAACTTTCCTTGAGATCCGATACGGAATATTTCTATTCCTATCACATATGATGTCTCAGCCATATATTTCATTTCAAAACTATTAAAGAGAAATTTCCTTACATTATGTAACAAGCAAACATCATTAACAACAAAAAGAATTTTATCAACATTTAGAACCAATATAATAAACTTGCTCCCACTGACTTTCATGTATATACACTGATCAACAGTGTTTTCTACAAAACCATATGACACAACGATATTATTGAACTTTAGATACCACTGTCGGGAAGCTTGTTTTAGTTCACATATTGACTTATTTAATTTACACACTAACTTTTCATTACCTGAGGTCACAAAACCTTTTGGTTGGTCCATATAAACTTCCTCTTCTAAGTCACCATTAAGAAAGACAGTCTTTACATCTATTTGATGAAGCTCTAAATCATAATGAGCCACCAAAGCCATAAAAATTCTTAAAGAATCCTTCTTTGAAACTGAAGAAAGGGTTTCTTTTATAGTCAATACTATCTTTTTTGAGTAAAGCCTTTGGTAACAAGTCTGGTCTTATACCTTTCTATGTTGTCCTTAGAGTCTCATTTGGTATTGAAGACCCATTTACAAACTACTAGTTTTGAAACTTCAGGCAACACAATTAGATCCTTGACTTTGTTGTCATTCATTAATTTCAACTCTTCTTTCATAGCATTGAACCACTTTTTTTAGAATTTCTACATTCCATGGCTTCTTTAAATGAGACTGGATCTAAATCAATACTTAAGTCACATTCATGCTCAAGTGAGTAAATAACATAATTACTTGAAATAGCTGGTCTTGTTTCTCCCTTGTAGACCTCTATACTACTATTTCTTGTGGCAACTTACTCATTTACCACTTGTTCGTTTGTAACTCATTCATTAATTGTTGATTCACCATTAATATCATCATCTAGTGGATTTGGAATATTATTTTGTTGTTTTGACATGTTGTTAAACCGTGATACAACAAGATGAACCACAAGAGAAGAAACATTAGATGTTTCCCTTTGAAATTCTTTAATATCCACCTTACGTGGATCACTACTCCCACTAGATTTACCATTTTCAATGAATCAAACATTGTCAGACTCAACTATTCTTGTACAATGGTTAGGACAATAATATCTGTACCCTTTTGACTTTTCAAGATAACTAATGAAATAAACACTAATAGTTCTTTCATCGAGCTTCTTTTCATGTGGATTATAAATCTTTATTTTTACTAGACAACCCCAAATATTAAGATGCCTTAAACTAAGATTCCTTATTGTCCACAGTTCATAAAGAGTCTTAGGAACTGTCTTACTAGGAACCCTAGGTATACAACAGTCTTTAATGCATACATCCATAAAGATAAAGGTACAGTACTGTGATTCAACATACTTCTAACCATTTCCATAAGAGTAAGATTCCGCATTTCCACTACACCACTTGGTTGAGGTGTGTCATGCATTGTGTATTGAGCACATGTGCCACGACTTTGAAGAAACTTTGCAAATGAACCTGGACACTGTCCACTTTTATTAAAATTTCCATAATATTCACCACCCTTATAAGGTCTCACAACTTTCACTTTTCTATTTAACTGCCTTTTTACCTCATTTATGAATACCTCTAGGACATTTACAGATCGAGACTTTTCATGCAGTAAAGATAAATAACAATACCGTGAGTAATTATCAATAAAGGTAATGAAATATTTTTCACCACTCCAAGAAGGAGCATCAAAAGGACCACAAATATTAGTGTGTATCAATTCAAGAAGTTGTGGCTGAATTTTATAATGTGTGTCTAGTTTGCTTACCTATAATGCAATCTATACACACGTCCCAGTCAACAAAATCCAATTGAGGTAACATTTCATTTTTTACTAACCTCAAAATCTTTTCTTTGGATTTATGACCTAACATTTGATGCTATAAGAAAGCAGAACATTCATTATGTGTACTATATTTGTTAACTATACTTCGTTCAACAATATGAAACAAGGATTCAACAAAATTAACATTAAGATTAAAACAATACAAGTTGTCAATTAAAATACCTAAACCATAAAAGGCATTACATTTATACAACGAAAAGGTAAGGTATTGTTTCCAATCTTAGCATTAAATATACATTGTTGCTTTATCCCTCTTCTTGTCATTCCTTTCATATTTTAACTTGCTACTATTAGCTTATTTATGGAATGTGAGATTAACATAATGTTCCTTCAAATTTCTTTAATCTCCCTTCCTCTTGAATCAATATGGCCTTAATTTCTTGAAAGTTCCATTTTTCTTTAAAGGTGTTATAATTTACTTGGAACTTATCAAATTCAAGAGGGAGTGAGTTAATAATAAACTGTATTGAGAAGAAATCACTCACTTCCATACCCGTTAATCTCAACTTTGCTGTCAAGTTTACCATACTTGTCACATTATCATGAATGGGCTATAACCAACAAAGTTTCTTGGTCGTTAGCTCATTCATCAAGTTAGAAACAATGGATTTATCAGTTATGTCCTAATAGGAGTGTTCTTTAATTTTTAACATGAACTCCTTCTCATTGTTCGTCTTAGGCGTTGATGAATTAACATTTTTTCTGTCATCATCATTTTCATCAAGTTCAACCTCAACCTATTAGACCGCTTCCAAACCCCATAAAGAGACTTGTCAACTTCAGTACTGGTCTCATTAATGGTTGTAGGTTTTTATCACAAACTAATGCAAGGTCTAAATCCATAACACCTAGTTGATACTAGATCTTTTCGAACCAATCTGCATAGTTCAATACATCCAACTTGACCAATATATTGCCCATACCGAACAAATTAATGAAAATTGCAAACATTATACAAACTCACACTTTAATGCTTTGAGAAAATATAAATGGATTCAGATAAATCATAAACTTTAATTATGTAAATAAGTTCACCTTTGGGCAATCCTTAAATACATAGCCTTAACAAATTATATTGATGCAAACAAGATCAAACTTTAATGGATTATCAAAAATACTATAGTCAACATGTATGTTATCTTTGAATATACAAACACATTTACCAAGCATATTAATAAATCCCTTTAAATGTCACTAATAATCATTATTACATTTCACTAAAGAAGCCAACCCAACACACCATACTTAATTGCCTATACATATATTCATTGTTCAAGATGCATTATGGTGGGCCCACTAACAAATTAATTTAATGAGAATGGATAAACCCATTCACTAGTCCCACAAACACAGGCATTCGTCCGCCATTCATTCAAACTGGAAATATGCTTTGATGAATTTCTAATTTAAAAGAATGAAAATCCAAATTGCCTATATGGGTGCTAACTTTCGAAACCGACTTGTAACATATTGTCTTGTATTACCATTACATATATACTATTTCAGACCAACCAAAATGGCAAAACGGTAAAACAGTCGAACTTTTTGTGTGATTTCATCCTCAATCGCACAGTATGTGAAATCAATTACACAATAGCGGAAGCGATAATTGGTATAAAATTTATTTGTAGTTTCATCTTTGATTTATTCACCATAATCACACAATTTTTTTTTTAAGGATGATTATAGGAAAAACTCTAATAAAATCAAATTTGAAAAACTACAACCTTGCTCTGATACCAAATGTAAAATAAACTTTTAATACTCAAAGATCAATGAATAGAAGAAAGTGTGTACCTTAATCCATATCTTTCATGAACTTGAAGAGAATTTTCTTCCCTCTAGCCTTCTTCATTTCTTGTTCTTTTGATGGTGGGGAAACTCTAGCCTTATCCACTTAACTCCCAAATGTGGTGGCTACTTGCTTTCTATTTTATGAAGGGAGAGGGAAGGGTTTCTAAACCCTAACATGTCTAATACCCATCCAGCCCAACTACCATCAAATTGGACCCTTCACTAATAGACATGGTCCATTAATTAGTCACATGGGCCACTTTAGGGATTATTATAAAATAATCCAACATACTAAAAATAAAAAAATAAATCATAAATATGAATGAATTAATAGAATATTTCAATATTTATAAAAACATTAATATTTTTCAATAAAAAATGTTAAAGTATTATATTATATATATATATTTATTATTACTAATGGGTATATAGGTAGGGTACGGATAGAGTACTACCATACTCGGACCCGGACTCATTAAGGATAGGTTCGGGTCCAGACCCATACCTATAGGATAAATTTCAGGGTCCCCTTTGAATATGGGTATTTTGGTCATCCCTAATTGAGCCACCTCCTTTGTGCTACTTCAATATGATTCATATCATTTTTAGAATCATTTTATATTATTTTATTTCAAAGCCAATGCACTAATTGAGAACTGATCAAGAAGATGAGGGATTGCTTGAACGGTACCGTCCTTGAATAATTAAGAATTAGTGTACATGTTTATTACTAACGTACTACATCATATTCATGTACATATATATACAGATAATATAGTTATTATTATGGAATTTAAAACACTTTCTACGATCATAACATGTAGCTATATTATACTCCTATATATTATCTAGATAAGAGATTTGATGTGCCATGTGCATTATTTGCCTCTTCAATACTTATCCTAATAATAATTTTAATTATTTATAAATTATTCTCTGATGAGTAAGAATTGTAGGCGCGCCACCTTACCGCAATGTGGAAATATATAAATATATATATATATATATATTCGCATTATGATGCTTGAGATTAATTATTAAAAATTCTTCATGGTGGTGCGTTTAATTAATGCTAATTATAAGAAAAGATAATGATTAACTTTGATATGTAGTTGGATCCTTTGGTCAAGTAAATTGGAGACACGTGCGTGAAGCCAGATCAATTAGTGACCAAGATAGAGAATAGGGGAGTTTTTTACTTTTTAGATACACTCAATTTGTTGAAAATCAGAAAATATATAAACATGCTAGAATCATTATAAAATAGTTATGTTTTGTAAATAAATTATAATTATAATTATTTAAAATGAAGCTAAGTAAGTTTCCTGACTTGAGAGTCAAAGAGTTAAACGAGATATTTTTTTAAAAAAAAAAAATCAATTTTGGAATTATGTGATTCGAAATTGATTTCTATTCAATTTCAATCATGATTCACCTTTTAATCAGATAAATTCGATTACAAAAATAATGAGTTCTACATTGTCGGATATGTCCACTTCGTAAAAAATTTCCATCCAAATAAAACTATTTTGATGATTTAAATATTTTAGATTAACTCAATCCTTCAATGGAGTGGAAAGGATTAATTTTTCATAACGTGATAGAATTTAGATTTGAATTCTAGTTAGAAGATCAGAAGCATTCACATTTAATGTTCGACTGTATCTTGAATAAGCTTACCTCTAATAGAGAATACTCACGAGAAATTTAAAAAATGTTAGATTAAAATGGATCAAATATATGCAACAATATTGTAACTTATAGGGGAATCAAGATTTATTTATAAAATATAAATTAATCTCAAATAGTTATAGTAGTTTGTATTAAACTATATATATGCAACAAGATATAATTATTAATAATTAAAATGTTCTTGCAAGTTAATTAGACAATTTTCCAAGTGGAGACTACTATTAACTTATCACAGAAGGACTAGTTAATTAATTAGGTAGTGCTCTCTATATATAAGTAATTAATAACTTAATACATATACATATATATATTATACATGTAATTAGTAATCCAACATTTGTACTGTAAAGAGTCAATTTTGAAATGATGACTATTAACTCAAACAAATAAAAAATTTGTACCAACAATATAATTATATATCCTAGTACTCAAAATGCAAAAATATTGCCAGAGGCACATCTTAATTAACTACACACCCACTTCCCCACCAAGGCAAAAACAGAAGCCACAACCACTTCTATACAATTCTACCAATTGAACTACCAATATGGCTAATTATATTATTTATAACACATATATAATTAAATCTTAATGCTTTCTTTTTTCTCATGAACTAATTAATTAATTTAGAGCAGAAGCCAAAAGTCCAACTCTAAACCCAGAAGCACTTTTGGTCGTCCCATTACTAAACTCCTCCCTACAATTAGTTTTCATAGGCAGCCTCATTTGAAATCCATTAATTGACAATCTCTCATCACAATATGCAACATCCACCTTCTTATTATTACTTGAAACCTCATTGGTGGTTCTTCTGTATGAACTCAGCCACTTGGCCTGCATATACCCTTGTCTCCTCCACGGTGCCACGTGTAAATTCCTGCATTTTAATGAAGCTTTCATGGCACTGCACATCACCTTCACTATCTTCTTCACTTCTTCTGCTTTTCCTACAAAGATCGCCGGAAAAACATCGATAAGCGACGAGTAGTCACTCGTCGGACGGGCTATTCCAAACTCTCCGGCGAGTGAAACCTCCACGATGTAGCGGTTTCCGGCCAAGTTTATGTCAATGTACTCGTAGGTACCTCCCGGGAATCTTCCGGTTTTCTCCCACTTGGATTTGCACAGCCCTGTATAATTAAATGAACATAAATTTCAGTTAGTACCTAGCTAGCCCATTTGTTAACCATAAATAAAGAGGACTAAAAATATTTATTTGCATCAATTAATTGGGATTAATTCCTTAAGTGGCTAGAAAAGTAGATTCATATTCATGTTTTTACAAAGAGATATATAATGAACAAAATATAAATATTCATGAAAACAATATTCTATTAGATAAGTATCACTCATTCTTATTTGAGTCATGGATGAGATGTTACAATAGAAGATAATTCTAAATTTCTAATAATACTTAAAAAATGAAATCTTCCTTAGACAGATATCTATCATTCAATTATGGTAATCAAGTTAATTAATTAGCTCATGTGTCTAAAATAAGAAATAAAACTAATGAGGCGTAAATATATTTAGAGTAAAAACAAGAAGGCAAAACTACTCATTTTGTCCCCAAATTTTACACTAACTGTCAATTTTGTCCATAATCTTTTTTTTCTATATTAATTTCATCCTTAATGTTTCACATTTTGATCAATTTTATTCTTTAGAGTTACATCAAAAAAAAACTCACCGGCATCGAAGCCTTTCTCTCTCAACCGAGTCATCAACCGCCGTTTAAACTCTGGCGACGACTTATCCCCGCCGCCGACGAACCTATAAGCAATTTCTACCTCTTTCGCAATCTTCTCCTTCGCATTCCGATAATCATCTTCTTCATCTTCATTTCCTCCAAACAATCTCAGCAATCTCTCCCTATACTTCTCATTGCAACAACCACTAACAAACTCCCCACATTTCTCGCGCTCCGAAAATTCCCCACTCTCCTCTCCCTCGTCATCACACTCACGCGCCTCCTCTTCCTCCTCTCCTCCACCGTGCATCTCGCTCTTCTCCATAAACGACTTCACCATATCCGACAAATCCGCGCTCGAGCTCTCCGGCGCCGCCGCCGAGTGCTCGCTGCCGCTACTCTCGCACGGCCTCACGCGCGCGTCAAACGCCGCCGCTACCCTCTCGAATCTCACCGGAATCCTTGCCGACATCGAAATTAATTTCTCACTCTCACTCTCAAACTCACACACACACTTGTTCTTCGCTTTCTTGCACTTTTCTTAGGAAAGAGATACTGCAGCTAGCAAAAAAAATGCTTGTTGAAGCTAGAAAGAAGAAGATGATAATGATTGAGTAGTGTAAGAGTGAAGACCGAAACGGCGTCATATTTATACATACAGATCCGCAGCCAACGGTGGAGATCTAAGTTCATAAATTGGAGGTATTCATGCATGTACCTAGGCGTGAATTAGTTACGACATTCATTGAAGAACGTGGATGGGTTAGCGTCCAGGTTCCACATTTTCTTTTAAAGGAAGATACATTATTACATTACCAATTAATTTAGTATATTTTTATTTATTTATTTAGTATTTTACCACGTAGTCAATCTATATTTAACACTTGTTCTTTTTCTTCTTCTTATCCGATGGATGATGAAAATGAGACTTGAGTACTTTCTTATCCTTGTCATAAATTGGCTTTTCCTTGCCTTTTAGAATACTTCAGATGTTGTGTGTAATATTCCTTCCATTTTGTAGGCATATTCCTTGAACTTCAAAACTGATGCTATTAATAATTGTTGGTGTTGTGATAATTTATTTTATGATATCAATTAATTAATTATATTATCCTAATTTTTAGATTGCTTTCAGCAAAATTCGAAATGGAATTTATTCTTTTCCTTCCCACTTCATTAAAACAGATATATATGGCTAGATCTAGTTGGAAAGGTAACAATCGCTTCTTTGAAGAAAAAAAAAACATATGCATATATATATATATAAACAAAGAATATCTTGAAATATAATGAAAAATTAAGTATTCACTTTTTAAAAGATAAAACACATATTAACTTTCTTTTTCGGCCACCACATAAAATACTTTTACTTATAAAAACAGGAAAAACATTTGGTAGAACTGTAGAAGAGGCACACGGCACACCCATCCAACTTTGGGGATGATATTGCACATGATCACCATATAACATTTCCTCTTAAGAAAAAAAACGTAACTAATATATACAAGGGTAAATTGCAGTTTGGTATCCTGCGATTAGGGGCGGTTCAACTTTGGTACTCTGAAAGAAAAATTTTTGCAGTTTGGTGTCCCGGTGTTTGCTCTGTTAGCGAATTAGTCCCATGTGTTTTATTTCCGTTAGGATTTAACGGTAAATGTGATTGTGACCACGTTAAAATGTCAAAAACCTCCCAACAAGTCTTCTCTTATGCGTTTAAGTCCTTTCCCTTTCCTTTTCATAAGATTTATTTTGAATAGGTCTTGATTTAATTACACTTTAATCCCAAAAGTTTATGATCTTTATCAAAATAGTCCTTAGAACCTCAAAAGACAAATGAACATCTATGATTTATCAAAAAATTCCCATATTCAACTACAAGAAGCTGAAATTTTCATTCAATTTACTACGAACAAATCAAAACCCCAAAATTTTTCCAAAATCAAGCCCCACAAATTACCCCACAAATTTCATTTAAGTACTCTACAAACAAATCAAAACTCCCAAATTTTTCAATCTCAAAATTTGTGTTGGCCTTACTTGCTTCCGCCGCTCTCAGTCAGATCTCTCACCCTCCGGCTTCTTCTCCGGTGGGTTCCCCCAAATCAGCTCTCTCACCTGAGTCCTCTCCGGCTCCTCAATCTCATTCTGCTTCGTCTCCCTCCCCTACCGCCGTCGCCACTCCACCGACTTCATCTCCTCCAGCGCCACATTTTCTTTTGGCAATTGGTTGTTAATTTCATTCACAGTTTCCTTTTTTTTCTAAGTTCATTCACAAATCTGATCATATGAATTTCTCCTTTCGATTCCTCTGAATTCATACTCTCTCAATGAATGTCACCCTCTGTGAACAATGGAAGCTATGGTGTTAAAACTCTACTGATAATTAGCTCATTATTATCCAAGAAAAGCAGATTATTGTATCGATTTCTTTCTTTCTAGTGATCTTATTTTTATTTGTATTTTCAATTCTGAGATTTTCCCTATATTAGTCCTAATTTTCTCGAGAAAGTTCGATTCCCGAGAAAATTCGATCAGCGTCGAAAGCAATTCAACGTGCCTCCGATAATTTACATTACTATCTAAGAAACAGAAAATCGCATCACCTAATTTTCTCTCGGGATATCGGTCCGTTCAAAAATTTCGATCAATGTCGAAGGAATTCAACGTCCCTCCGGCGGAAATCCAGGACTCGCCGCCACCATACACCGCCGACCAACACCACCGTTTCTACCACGACCTCCCAACTCCATCCCTTTCATGTCCTTCGACATCGCCGCCGCCGCACCTACATCCTTCCTCGCTCCAGAAGCCAGATCCATCGGCGAAATCGGCAGATCTAACTCTCACTTCGGCGATGAACCACCTCTCCTCGAAGAACTCGGCATAATCACAAGCCAGATCTGGAGCAAAACGAGCTCGATCTTGAATCCGTTTCGCATAAACCCTAATATCCACGACGACGATCTTTTTTTTAGCCACATTTTCTGAGTGTATTCGAATGAAAATTTCAGGTTTCGGTGGTTGAATATGGGAATTTTTTTTGATAAATCACATATGTTTATTTGTTTTTTTAGGTTCTAAGGACTATTTTGATAAAGATCATAAACTTTTGGGATTAAAGTGTAATTAAATCAAGACCTATTCAAAAGAAATCTTATAAAAAGGAAAGGGAAAGGACTTAAACGCATAAGAGAAGACTTGTTGGGAGGTTTTTGACATTTTAACGTGGTCACAATCACATTTACCGGGGACCAATTCGCTAACGGAGCAAACCACGAGGCACCAAATTGCAAAAATTTTTCTTTCAGGGTACCAAAGTGGAGCCGTCTCTAACCACAGGGTACCAAACTACAATTTACCCTATATATAATATATATTAGAGTAAATTAATAATTTGGTCCCTGAAAGATCATCAAGCTGACAACTCAGACCTTGAACAATTGCACTATAGAATTTAGTCCATGAAAGATCAAAATGATGTACTTTTTAGTCTTAAAAAATTAAAACAGTATACTATTTAATCCATAAAAGACTAATAAGTATACCGTTTTGATTTTTCAGAAGCTAAATTGTATATTTTAATTTTTCAAGAATGAAGTTGTCAGCTCAATAATCTTTCAGGGACCAAATTGTTAGTTTACTCTATATATTATTGATTCAGTCGTAAAAAAATGATGGAATTATTTTAGTCCTCCAAAAGATAAATCAAGTCTATTCCTTTGGGCCAAAAAAAATAAGTCTCCCAAAAGTATAATTTCAAATAATTTTACTAATTTGTTAAGATATAAACCCAAACTTTATGATAAATATAAAAATATATATTAAATATTATGTAAATAAATAAACTTTATGGAATAAGTGGTAATTAGATTTAGTTACACTTCATTTGTTGATTACTTCAATTGAATAGAGAAAAAACTTATCAAATGTAACCCACTATTTTAATTTCATCACATTCAGATTTAAAATAAGAAAAATTTCATTATATACTTGATAGTTAAAAATAATCATAGAATATATTAAGAAATACTAATGATAAAAATAAATTACTAAAAAATGTTAAAGAACAAATGAAACAAAAAGATATTAAAAATAAAATAAAATTTGAGCCAACAAAGGTTGGTAAAGAGTCAACTCATAACCCATAAAGTCGTGAGTTTCAATTCTTGTTACCGATGTGAGAATTTTGTCAGTAAGTGATCTGTAAGTACCTCTATAAACGCTCATATAGTCTGAAGATATATCTCGACCTTGGTAAATTCTTGAGGCCCAACTCATTTAAATTCTTTCCAAAAAAAAATAAAATATTTGAAGTACACATTAGAACCGAAAATGCCATCCAAATGAATGAAGTGATGCAACTCTAACTATAGAGAGACTTAAAATCAAGTGTAATGGAAGTGGTTCAGAAAATTATGATAACCGTGGGTAAATTAGATGCGGCTTTTACTTGTGACCAACAGGGAGTTTACAAAAACAGTAGGCAGAGGGATCCAATTATTTTAAAGCAGATTATCACTTTTCAACCAACATGGATCTTTTTTGGATGGCACAAATACCATAAGACAATTTGTCTAGCGGCTATCTTTTACGGAGGTGAGTCTGCTCTCAAATGGATGGGTAAGATGGAGGTCTTGTTGCATAAACCCAAGATCCTCTCTCTTCTTATTTTCATCGGAGATTGTCTCCTATTGTCCTGCTGGCAATTAGTAATGTTAGTATTGGAATTCCTTCGGTTCATACTTTTAGATTTTTGTATAGTGGGATTGAGATCTGCGGATGAGAGGACGGTGAGGGAGGATATTTTGGAACTATTAGGTTCATTTATGATGGAATGAACTTTGTGTATTGAAAATTTTTCTTTTAGTCAGGTTTAGGAGATGCTGCAAAGAGTTTCTATACTTTCTGGAAGAATGTATACTCTGTACTTTAATTAATGAAACTCAAAAAAAAAAAGTGATGCAACTCTGAAACTTTTGTTCAAGTGGGTTAATCGGTTCCTATTTTGGGCTTTTTGGCAACACATGTAAAGGACACGTGTACGGTTCATGAAGGTTGGTGGGGACCCCATATTTGACTGTGTTCGTACGTAAAAGATGCCTACAATGATCACAGATGGGCCGCCACCACCGATATGATTACATTTTTTGTTTTTTAAAAAAATCTTGTTATATCATCTAGTAATTTATTTCTATATATATTTTAAGATAAATAAAATACCCTTAGTCAAGTTGAGTCCAAAATAATCTGAGGTCAGTCTCATTATTAGAGACTCATCAAAAGTTGAAAAATTAAATTAGATGAGAACAAATTATTTTATGAGACCAACCCAACCCATTTTTTGTATGCATGGATCTCGTGGTGGCTCCTCCGAGTCACGAGATATTAGTGTGATGTGGAAAATAGGCGCTGCGAGTGTTGGAGGCAGGCAGTTAGTGAATAGGAGGACCAGGTTCAATGAATCTCTCAGCTAGGCTTCCTCCTACATTGAATCTTCACTTCCTTTGTTGATGTTGTTATGTTTTGATTATTTTTATTCTTTATTTTTATTTTAATTAAGTATTAACATATAATTTACTTGGATAATGATATATAATGTAAAATTAATAAAAAAAATAAATTTAAATTTTAACTCTAATTAAAAAATGGGATACAGTCGGTCGATAATATATTAAAAAAAGTTAATTTAAAGATAAAATTGTACAAAATGTAAAATATTGAGAATGAAATTGACCACAAAAGAAATAGGGGACGAAATTGATAATTGATGTAAACTTTGAAGACCAAATTAATACTTTTGTAAAAAATAATTAGGCATAAATATATAAGCATAAATATATATAATATTTCTTTAAAGCGAAATCTGTATGATTTCTCTGACAAGTCAATGAATAGAAATGGTTGACTCTCAAGACAAAAACAGTATTGTCAAGTTCATATATATATTGTGATATACATATATAAACTGAAAGCAAAACTCTGGAATTCTCAAGAACAGTTTAATTTTGTCTCAACTCTCAAGTGCCTTCAAATTAAGTTACTGGGCTGCCATTTTCATTGTATGAAGGATAAGAAATACATTTAGCATGCGCAGTGCCTACATGCATCTTGTGAATGATGTGAAAGTGTACATATGTATTAAAATTGTGTATATATATTTTCTAGCTAAAACCAGTTTTCCAATCCCTTGCCATAGCTCACTCCCCAAAGCTGTATCCTACCCATTGATTTTTAATTTTTTACCATTTGCCTTTTATTATGTATTTTAAACTAATGATTATATTGTCCATTAGTTTAAACTAATGTTTTATGTAGGATTAGTTTACCCTAAGGGCCTGTTTGGGAGCAAAAAGTTCAATCCAATCTCAATCCAATCTCAACTTATGAGATGAGATGAGATGATGTTGAAATTAGGATGAGATGAGATTATGTAGTGGTGTTTGGATGGTTTGAGAGAAAATGATGTATAATAGGGTGTGAAATTATATAAAAGGGTATGTAATGATTGTGGTTAGGTGAAATAAGTTGTTGGATTTATTTATTTTGTATAGGGGTAGAAATGGTATGAAATAATGATGTTGAGATTGAGATTGAGATGAGATGATAGGTGTTTGGGTGGGGTTTGACTGGGGTTTGACTGGGATGATATTTGGATGAGATGCTCTTGGAAAGCGTGATTCTCAATCCTATAGGATGATGGATTTTGGTCCATCCTATTGGATGAGATTATGGGGCAAAATGAAAATAACATTAAAATTCTTTTGAGAATGCAACTTGGTCCATAAATTTGTATCCGGCCAATTAATCAATCCCTATCATGTGTGAGTGATAATTCAAAGCTCGTAGAGAATCCCAGCCATGAATAATGGGGCACATTTATGAATTTGAATATAAAGAAAATAATAAGTAATATTTTGGGGACTAGAATGCAAATAACATGAAAAGTATTGTAAACATAAAATTTGGTCCATAACATTGTATCGGTCCAAAGAATCGGTCCCTAATATCTGTACTCGGGGCTCGAACAAAGCTTGTACCGTCAACAATCGGGTATATTTTTTATTTGCAAGGTGCAAAAAATAACAAACAATATCGTGGGACCAGAATGCAAGTAATATGGAAATGATTGTAAATGTACAATTTGGTCCATAACTTTGTAATTTCCCAACAAAACAACATTGCAATTTTTTTGCTACCCATGATTCGAACCAGAAAAATAACAAACACATGGAAACTTGTGTATTTTCCCAACAAAAAAATAACCGTTATTTCTCCATTATCCATAGCGCATAATCATCGGATGAATTTGGACACGAATTTAGAACAACAAATAGTTTGAGGACCAAAATCAAACTATTTTCATAGTTTGAGAAAAAAACTAAACATAAAATAGTTTTACTAGCCAAGGAAATTGAGCTCATAGTTTGAGGACTAAAATGCCTATAAAAGTGAAGATAAGTAATTTTTTTCTCTTTTTTAAAAAAATACAGTAAATAGAATAGAAGATTGTAACTTAAAAAATAATTTAGGGATTCAATTGTATTTTTACTCAAAAGAAATAGAGAAATGTTGGGACTAAAAAAAACAACATTACAAATAGACAAAAACATCTTTGTTTAATTAAATTAATATAAATTATATATATATAATATAAATATAATATATATATATATATATATATGAGGGAGAGAGAGGGAGTGGGTGGGTGGGTGTGTGAGAGATAGAGAGAAAAGGAGAGAGAGAAGTTTGTGTGTGTTTGTGAGTGAGTGAGAGGGAGAAAAAAAAAATTAATAAGAAATGATGGAGAGAGAGAAAATTATAAGTGTAATAAATGAGGGTATGTAAAATTACTATTTTGTCTAATTATCTTTTTTATATTTGTATTAGAGTGTAGGTAAATATAGGTATATAAATAGGGGTAGATTAGTAAATGTATGATAAATGGGATGATGATTTGGATGAGATGAGGATTAGGATGAGATTGAGATGAGATTATGTGCCACACAAACACCCAAACTGGACTGTTCATCTAATTTTAGGTTGAGATTAGGATTGAAATAAGATGAGATTGAAATGTTGAGTTGCCAAACAGGCCCTTAACTTGAACACATTCCTTTACTTTCCTTGCAGCATGCTGGTAAACGGCCAAGGCAAGAATCATATATTATGGCTTCTTTTGTTGCTGAAGGAATGAAAACCCTTCATCTTATTATTAGAAAATCTTAGTAGTTGAATTTGTAAATTTTGCGATTGACACTTTTAAGATACTATTATTTTCAATGAACACATTTAATTTATTGTTGAGATTTGAATAGTAAAATATTTTAATATAGTTTATAGTAATAAATTATGTAATTTAAGTATTTATGTTTTGAGTTGCAATTTCAAGATTATTGATGTGAAAATAAGCATATGTGATGTTTGGAATTATATTTTAAATATAATTTGTTATTTGAAAATAAAAGATATGAGAAAGTTTGTCACACTCACATAGCGATGATTAGCAAAATCTGCTATTTAAAAAAAATAAGTAAAAATACTTTTGGTACCCTCAATGTATGAGGTTATTGTCAATTATACCCCCAACGTGTCATATTTGAGTCAATTATACCTCAACTCAACATTTTTTTTTGTTTTAAGATCCTTAAGTTTTCATTATTTAGGATTCCTCTATTCTCTCAAGATTTTTCTTTCACACGAGTCTCTAACTAATTACAAAACAATTCATAATGTTTGTCATCTTTAACGAATTGATCCTTGCGATTGAGAAACTCGAAAAAATCTCTCCCCTTTGTTTTTCACAATTTTGGCAACCACACACAAACTCGCCGGTGAGCCTCGAATACAAAGAAATCGAGCAAAAATACCAATAACTCTAGATCCCAGCGTTAACACACAATCTCCTGTGGCGATAATGTCATCGTAGTCGTCGAAATTAAGAAGTAAAGTAACATTAAAACCCCTTTGGAGAAAGAGACAAAATATATAAGATGAGTGAGAGAGGCGGTTGTAAGAGAAGAAAAAAAGAATAAGAACAACGTAATTTAGAGGAAATCAGGAAGTTGAGGACGACGACGATAAGGACCATGCCGATGGAAATGAGAATAGAGTAGACGGCGACGATGAGGTGTGGTGATGATGTTTTAGGGTAAGAGAAGAAAAGTTGTTAATGGCTTCTAAAGACCTGTTTGTTAAATATGACAAACATTCTAAATTATTGTGTAATCAGTTAAGAGTTGAGGTATAATTGACTCAAATGTTTAACTTTAGAAATATAATTGACCAAAAAAAAACTTTGGGAATATAATAAAAAATGACCCCTGAGCTGTGCTAAGACGACGCTAGGCCTCTGATTTATGCTTTATAGCTCTCCAAACTCTTTTTCAAGTGCCAACTCTTAATTCGTCTGAAACCATATATCTCTATTGCAAATTGGAGCACTGATTTATGAATTTGTTTGCAAAAGGTTAATACAGCAACATATTAAAAGTAGTGAGAAAAACTGAAAACAGAATACTTGAACGGCTCATCAACGGCCCAACTGAATCCAAAATCCGTAACGGCAAATTAAACGGTAAGAAGTTAGGAAAAAGCGTGACACTGGGAATCTCTATATATATAATATTGGAAGTGACATACAAGAATTGAAGAAGAAAGGATTATTGATGCCAATTTGGAAACACCACGTAAATCACCTCATTGGGCTCTTACTATAATCTTAATTCTTGTATTATCCTTTGTCATCTACAATCTACATAGCCATCCACTATAGCTATAGTTAGTTAGAATAGGATAATAGATTCCTTTTACTTCACAATGTATGTGTCCACTTTTTAATTAGTTTCTTTGGTAATTGATTGCAATATGAGTCAATGGTTAGTTCTTGCAATCAAAGAAAGCTGTGGACCAAAATGATATCATCAAAATATGGAGACAAGAGGATCTGTGATATTATTTCTTCCCAAATATTTTTACCATGTATACATACATATGAATCAGTGAACTCTGTCTTTTTGGGCATGATGCTTTTTACGTGTAAGGGGACTAGGTTTTGTTTACAACAGTTATTCACATTTGATATTCTTAAACTCTTGGACTCTTTAAAAGAAAAAAAGCTAATTTTTTTTTGAATGAGTCTATTTCAAAGTAGTAAACTATATTAATTTCACAGACCCTGTTACAAATTACAATCACCCCCGACTTATATTATCTTGGGTTTCAATGGTGACAAAAAATCATAAAAAGGAATTTACACATTAATCCAAAAAAAATTCAAATAATATAAAATGAGTTGGTATGTTAAATTTAGATAGAAAAGCAGAAGCAGATGGAATTAATGTTAGTGACACCTTCACTACTAATCATTTCTATGAATTGCTTTAATTCACTCTTCACCAAAATCTTCATCTCCACCACGCCATCTTCCTCGCTGGTAGTATATGATGAAGAAACCACTCCTCCACTAATCTTGCTTCTCATGTTCTTCTTTTGATTCCCACCTCTCAACAACCCAAATCCTCTCTTTCTTACTATCTTCATTTTCATCTCACTCTTAATTTGCGTATATATATGTATATGATGAATAATGTTATATATGTTAGTGACGGTATGTCACAAAGTAAACCATTAAAAAGTACCAACTTAGCAGCGGTACTAAACTGTCGCTAAAATTGGTGTAACGGCAGTCCGCTGGATCTTTTGTGAATTATTTAAACCACCAATATTATTTAACTAACATTATATATATAGGTCATATTTTTTACACGATATATAATGACTTTTTTTTTTTGGAAATGTTATAGCTATATTTCATACAAGTTAATTAATAAATATTGATTTGGCCAAAAAAATAAAATAATAAATATTGAAAGAATAAAATATGAAGGGTAGTAGTGATGAATTCGTCAATAATGTATAGATATTGCTAACTTGACATTTCACTTCTCTCAACATGATATCTCCAATGTATTGATATGCCTATATATGAAGGGTAGTAGTGGATTGAAGAAGCTTAGTGGTGGTGGACATTGACGGAAATGGAAGTCGTGGATGAAGCTGAGAAGTGAAGAGGAAAGGTTGCTTTGGAGGAAAAATTTGGGTGAGATAGCACAAATATAAAAATGGACAAGTGGCACAAAATGAGCCACCAGATCTAATGGGTGGTTTGGATTTCTTCAACAGTAGACACAACATGAAAATAATACAGGTGCGGATCCATGTCCCTCCTCTCTATAGTGGGAGAATTTTTTGACTTTAAAGATTTACTCCCTTCTTCTTTAAATCTAAATTTATATATTGAGTTTATCAAAAGAGAAGATTTTGTCAAAACTTCCTCCAAATTTGAATTATTAGAAATCATATTTTAACTTATTCATATTTTTTTTTATATTCTTTAAAATTATATTATTAGAAATATCATTCCTAAAAATGGTTTTTTTATTAAAATAATACAAAAAAATATTACAAGTATTAAAATAGATTTCAATTTTTCTAATTTCCCAAGATGGGATACGCACTGTCCAACGCGTATCCCAAAAAATTGTCCAACGCACCTAATGAACTTTTTTAAAAAATTAAAAGCCCCAAAATCGCGTCCTTGGAACACGATTTTGGGGTTGCACATTGACACAAACAGTTTGTGTCAGCATGCAAGAGGTAATAATTTTTTTTTTACTTTTTTTTTTCTTTGCAGCCATAAAAACTGCTGCTAATGATATTTCTTTCATTAAAACATAATAAAATTCTTTATTAATTTAAACAAATTATAATTTACAATTCAATATAAGATATACTATTAAAAAATATTAATGATAAAAATAGAGAATTAATTATAATCATTTCAATGATTTGATGGAAAAATTAAATCTAAAAGTGTGGAAGAAGAAATCACTAACATGAAATAGCCGAAAGAAAATTGACATGGTAAAGATCTTACAAATCACATTCTCGGAAGCTTGCAAAGAAGAGTTTAGAAATTCTCCATAAAGAGAAATGAGAGACTTGAGTAATGAGAGTTTAGAATAAATCTCTTTACCCTCTTTATGATAAAAGCCTCTATATATAAGCCAAAACAAGTGTATAAACAATTAATAAGCCTCTACAAAAATGCACTCAATATTATATAATAATATACTAAATATATAATTTTGGGCTTATTAATTATTCTTATAAACAAAATACCCTGTCTCCAAAATAACTCTACAATTAGTAATTTAATAGGATAATTACTAATAATTCGGGCTCTGACTTGCGCGTCTTTTACAGATAGGATGAGGACTGTAGATAATCAAACCCATCATTGATTACCACAGTTGAAGACACGAAATTCATTCTTATTCAGAGTTACGATAAATTAATTACTTAATCAGTGAACACAAATATCAATCGTATAATAAATTAATGCTAATCCACACAAAATTTCCAACATAATTATTATTATTATTAGAATTTTAAAATTTTTTAGTACTAAAATTATTTGTCTAAATTAGGAAATATTATTTTCACTTACATTTTTTAAAATAATATACATTTTACTCCATAAAATATCAAAATGACATACTATTTAGTCCATAAAAAGATTCATGGAAATATATCTATCTGAATAATGTAAGATAAAATAATATTAGTTAATCTTAGGGAGTAAAAGAAATATATTATTTTATAAAAAATAGTATGTCATTTTGATATTTTATGGAGTAAAATGTATATTATTTTAAAAAATGTAAGTGAAAAATAATATTTCCTAATTTAGACAAATAATTTTAGTACTAAGACATTTTAAAATTCTAATAATAGTAATAATTATTGAAATGATTATAATTAATTCTCTATTTTTATCATTAATATTTTTTAATAGTATATCTTATATTGAATTGTAAGTTATAATTTGTTTAAACTTTAAATTAATGAATTTTATTATGTTTTAATAAAAGAAATATCATTAGCAGCAGTTTTTATGGCCGCAACGAAAAAAATAAAAAAAAAATTATTACCTCTTGCACGTTGACACAAACTATTTATGTCAGTGTGCGAGACTCAAAATCGTGTTCTAGCCTTCTAGGGATGCGGTTTTGGGGCTTTTAATTTTTTAAAAAAGTTCATTAGGTGCCACATGGCGCCTGATGGTTGGACCAATCTTTTGGGATACGCATTGAAGCGTGCGTATCCCATCTCAGGAAATTAGAAAAATTGAAACCTACTTTTAATACTTTTAATATTTTTTTGTATTATTTTAATAAAAAACCCCTAAAAATATGACTACTCTTGGAATGTGTATGTGGCCAATTTTGAGGCGACATTCACTTAGTTTTAGATCAAATTGCACAAGAGTACCTACATACACTTATTTGAGGATAATTTGTCATTTTTTATTGACTAATCCGTCATCATAATTACTATAAAAGACTAATAAAGAAGTGTAACATTTTAGTCCATGAGGCCATGACCCATGTTAAATAGAAGTACGACTTTTCATCATACCTTTACTTTTATATTATTTTAAAATTGTGATGGTTAATTAAAATATTCATATTCAAGAAATGCTTTAAAATTTGATCCTTCGTGTATTGATTTGGATTCAGGTAAAACAAAATTAATGAGTATGCACATAGATAATGAGGTAACTAACCTATAATAATGAGTATTTGTTTTTTCATATATAAAATATAATATTTTTAATTTTTATATGTTGAGAAAATATAGAATTATAAAGTTAAAAAGTAAAATATTTTATAGATATAGAAAAAAATTTAATAGTGCAATTCATATTTTACTTTATAATGGATGTAAATGAAAAAATTAATAAAAAATTTATTTATCATAGTTTTAGTTCAAGAATAAAGATTCGACTATTTATGAGATCTGGGCCAACGATGATTGATTTTGATATTGGCAAAAGTATGAGTTAAGGACCAAAAATGTTGGATCGATTTTGACATATTTTTTCAACTGAATCAAATAAGTTGGATGACAACTAAAGCCATCCAATCAATTCAATCATTGTAGGTGAATCGAACCAATCCAAATCGACTTTAATCGGTTTGGATTGGATCGGTTAATCGATTTTTGTTATATTCGTTAAGTTAAAAATCTAAAAAATACAAAATATATAAAAATTTAGAAAATATAAGAAAAGATTAGAAATTGT
This sequence comes from Chamaecrista fasciculata, assembly GCA_003254925.1. Lineage (NCBI taxonomy): Eukaryota > Viridiplantae > Streptophyta > Magnoliopsida > Fabales > Fabaceae > Chamaecrista > Chamaecrista fasciculata. Next base: position 111,887 of record QANZ01051043.1, on the reverse strand, counting down.
AAATTGTGATGAAGGATGAAGGTTGAAGATGAAGTGATAAAGGAAGGATAAAGTGTAAAACTATGAATTGTGAAATAAAAAGTGACTAAGTTTGAGCGTGAGAGACGACTAAATAAGAAAATATAAAAATAAAGAAATTAAGTTTAGAGATAGGGATGCTTTTTATTTAATATAATATAAATAATATTTAATTAAATTATTAATATGGTTCGGTTTGGTTCGGTCAGTTTTTGCTATTCAAAACCAACCGAACCAAACTAATCGATTTTCATCATTTTCCATCTAATTCAACCAATTAGATGATTGGTTTTGGTCGGTTTTGATCGGATTGGGCGGTTGAGTTTGAATTGGATTGGAAAGCCCTAATACTAATATCCTATCTATATTGTACTCTTGATTATTCTTATTTTTTCTTACTTTTATAATGAATATAGTTGGAAAAATTAATAAAAAAATTATTTAAAAATATATCACAGTTTGAGTTTGAGTATAAAAAATTGTCTTTTTTTTTTTGTAAGATATGGGACAATGATGATTATTTTGATACTTGCAAAAATATGAATTAGAAACAAAAAATTAATACTTTTTTTTTT